>JAZHYW010035698.1:0-60659 GCA_037355805.1 Ixodes ricinus
TACGATCGGCCAACGCAGCGACGTCCCGAAGGGCGCCGACCGGCCCGGGGATCCGGATGTCGCCCCGTCACTTTCTCCCCCTGCGACTCGTGGGCGCGCCCTCCTCCCGTGGCATTCCTCTCGACGGCTGACTCGAGAGAGGTCCGCTGCAGTGTCCTTGGAAGATTCGGTTGCCGCCTGCTCTCCCCCTTCGTGTCCGGCTTCCGGTCTGGCGTGCGACATCAAAGAAAGCGAAGAGAGTCCCACGACAGCGACTCAACGAGAAATATGCGGTCAGCTCTCCCTTCTGGGGACTAGGGATCCCTACGTGGGGAAACGGTGTTTCTGTGGCCTATAAGAGAGCCCCTGTGGATGTGGGGGGGCTCGTTGCTCTCTGCTCACTCTCTCGATATGTGAGTGAAACATGTAACCCTGCCTTCAACCTAGCGATGTAAATAAACCTGTATATATGTTTGGTTAACTCGCTCTCCTGACTCCACTCCTGGCCCGCTACCATGGCTCAAGTCCCAAGACGCAACGGCGAAAACGCAACAGTGGTTGGCAGCGACGGGATGAACTCCGCAGACCATGGATCGCACTGTGGGTGAGTGTCTGGCATTTCCATTTGAATATCCACCAGGCTTTTGACTACTGGGTTAATTGGTAGAAGCGGGTGATATTTAGCTATTTTTGACGACGAGTGTGTCACGCGTCAGGATAGTAGTGTTGGAACATAGCCAGTGCTCGGTGCGATCATGGACCTCAATTCGCTACGTAAGCCGGAATTGTTACGTATATGCGAGGAATTGGGGGTGGATGTTAGAGGGGTGAAGCGAAAGCCGCTCATCATACAGGCAATTCTTGACACTGGAGCGGATGACGCGGAGTTATCCGAGTGTTGGAGTGAAGTGCAGAAAACCGACAAGGAAAAAAAAGAGCTAGAAGAGAGAGACCGGAGCGAGGGACTCCAGCGCCAAGAGGCGGAGTGTAAGCGCCAAGAGGCAGAGTGCAAGCGCCAAGAGGCGGAGTGTAAACGCCAAGAGGCGGAGTCCAAGCTTCGAGAGCAAGAGCTCGAGCTGAAGAGGCTTGACCTCGAACTAGTCAGGGAAAGGTCGGATCGGGAGGGCAGTCCAGTCTCCAGCAAAGGCGAAGGGCATTCATTTAAGATGAAAAACCTCATGCAGCCTTTTAAGATCGGAGAGGACATTGGTTTGTTCTTGGTGAATTTCGAGCGCACGTGCGAGAAGGTCGGTTTCACCAGGCAAACTTGGCCGCAGCGTCTCCTGACGCTCCTTCCTTGCCCGGCTGCGGAGGTTGTCGCAAGGCTCGCGAAAGACGAGGCGGAGGACTACGACCGGGTAAAGTCGAGCCTCCTGAAAAAGTATCGTCTTTCAGCGGAGGCCTTTCGGCAGCGTTTCCGCGGCGCGGAAAAGAAAGCGAGTGAGTCATTCCCCGAGTTTGCCTACAACTTGAAGGCAAACCTGGTGGAATGGCTCAAAAGCGTGGACGCTCACGGGAGCCACGACAAAGTTCTAGAGGTCGTGTGCCTGGAGCAGTTTTTGCGTCGCCTCCCTGAAGAGACCCGCCTTTGGGTACAGGATAAGCCAGACGCAGGGACTGTTCTAAGGGCAGCAGAACTCGCGGAAGAGTTCACAACTCGCCGCGCCCTAGATGAGAGCGGCCGCCCGAAAAAGGGAGCGTTCCCTCCGAACAAACGTGAGGATCGAAAGTGGTCGAGGGGTCAGCTTTCCAAGGATTCGCTTAGTAAGAAGGGCGAGATCGAGGGAGAGGATAGCCGACCGAAGGGGGAAGACGCCCAAAGCCGGGCGGAAAAAGACAAAAAGAAGGCGCTCGAGGCCCGTAGGCCGTTAACGTGCTATAACTGCCGCAAGACGGGTCATATTGCGTCCAGATGCACAGAGGCAAAGGTGGTGTTCTCATACGTAAACGGGAGCGATGAGAACCTTCGGCTGTTAGAGCCGTACTTGCGCGACCTGGTGGTGAACGGCAGGCCGTGCAAAGTGCTACGTGACTCGGCCGCCACCATGGATATGATCCACCCCTCTTACGTGGACTCCACGAAGTTCACGGGAGAGTGCGCGTGGATCAAACAGGTGGTCGAAGATCATAGCGTGTGCCTGCCGATCGCCAAGGTCTTCATTGAGGGCCCCTTTGGCACGCTCGAGACAGAGGCCGCCGTGTCGGCCAACCTCCCGTTGCAGTACCCTTACCTCTTTTCAAACAAGTCCGAGCAGCTGCTTCAGGAGAAGGGTAAGACGTTCTGCGAGGGAACAGTTCAGGCACTGACGAGGGCAAAAGCTCGAGATTTGGCAGCAAAGTTGCACTATGGAAGCGAAGCTGACGCTTCAACTGACGGTACTTCGTCCTCAGACGCCTCGCGTTCAGGCGTCGGGAACGAAGCTAGTGCAGGTGAACCTGAGACTAAAGCGGAGTCGGAAACTCCGGCTGAACCGACCCCAGACGAGAAAGATGAGGAACCCGACTGGGAGGATAGTGAGGGCCTCTGCCTTACCCCCGAGTCTGAGAGCTTTCAGGTACTGTTAGGTGTAGATCGAGCCTCGTTGATCGCAGAACAGGAAGAGGACCCCTCGATTCAAAATCTGAAGTCGCGAACGGACGAGGGCGTCTCTCAGCGCAATGTTCTTTTCCAGAAAAGAAACGGTGTGTGGTACCGAAAGTACAAAGATCGGAAGGGAGTAGAGTTTGATCAGCTGGTTGTACCGACAAAGTACCGACGGGACCTCATTCAGCTAGCGCATGGCAACGCATGGTCAGGTCACCTTGGAGTAAGAAAAACGAAAGATCGTCTCCTCCAGGAGTACTACTGGCCTGGCTGTTTCAAAGATGTGGAGGAAACCGTCCGATCTTGCGACACGTGTCAGCGAGTCGGAAAGCCACACGACAAGTCCAAGGCGCCGCTTAAACTCGTGCCGCTAATCACGGAACCTTTTCGTCGCTTGGTAATCGATACGGTTGGACCCCTCCCGGTCACACAGTCGGGGTACCGACACATTCTGACCGTACTTTGTCCCGCGACTAAATTTCCCGAAGCGATCCCTTTGAAGGAGCTGAGCTCCGTAGAGGTTGTCAACGCACTGCTCTCGGTGTTCGCACGCGTGGGATTTCCGTCCGAAATCCAAAGCGATCAGGGTAGTGTGTTTACCAGCGCTTTAACGACTACTTTTTTTGAGAGGTGTGGCATACGGCTGATTCACAGCTCCGTCTACCACCCACAGTCCAACAGCGTGGAGAAGTGGCATTCGGTGATGAAGCGCGTACTGAGAGCGTTGTGCTATGAGCACAAGACAGACTGGGAAGCATGCCTCCCAGCCACCATGTTTGCTCTGAGATCCGTGCCACACGAGGCAACTGGCTTTAGCCCAGCCGAGCTCGTGTACGGCCGTTCTCTGAGATCCCCTCTGCAGATGCTGAGGGAAACATGGGAGGGTAGAGGGGAAGACCCCACGGTCGTAGAATACGTGCTCAAGCTACTAGATCGACTGAACCGCAGTCGAGACATCGCGGAAAGTAACATGAAAGATGCTCAAGAGAAGGCTAAACGCTATTACGATAAGACCGCGAAGCCTCGAACCTTCACTGTCGGTGACAGAGTAATGCTCTTGAAGCCGTCCACCAAAAATAAACTAGAGGTTCAATGGGAGGGCCCAGTTGAGGTGCTGCATAAACTCTCCGACACCAACTACGTTGTGAGCACTCCGGGGAAACGTAGAATTCAAAAAGTGTATCACAGCAACTTGATGAAGTTGTACAAGCAACGCGAGATGGTAATGGGCTTAACGGTGAATCACCCGGAGGAGGTCAGCTTCGAGTGTCCCGAGGTTGGCAGATCCGAAGGCGGGTTCACTGTCGAACAGGTGATCGAGAAAGCTGTCATGGTCTCCGCTTTAGAGCCGCGGCAGCTGGTAGACATGAAAGCTCTCATCGGAGAATTTCAGGACATCTTCGCGGGCAAACTGGGAAGGACCGATCTTGTAGTTCATGATATTGAGCTGACCACCGAACAACCTGTGCGCTCAAAACCTTACAGGGTCTCACCGAGACAAAGGGAAATCATGGAACGCGAGGTAAAACGCATGCTCGACCTCGGCGTAATCGAACCGGCGGAGAGTGACTACACCTCTCCTTTGATCTTGGTCGAGGTGCCGGGAAAAGAACCTCGTCCGTGTGTAGACTACCGGCGGCTCAACCTCGTCACCAAAGATCAGACGTATCCTATCCCCAATATTGAGGAACGTGTTGAGAGGGTGAGCGCCGCAAGGTACATCTCTACGTTGGACCTCACTCGAGGCTACTGGCAAGTACCTCTTTCAGAACGAGCGAGCCGCTACGCCGCTTTCATATCCCCTTTGGGTACGTTCAAACCGCGGGTCCTTAGCTTTGGCCTCAAAAATGCGCCGTATTGCTTCTCGAGCTTAATGGATCGGGTGCTGCGGGGTCTCCAGGAGTTCGCTGTTCCGTACCTGGACGACATTGCCGTGTTTTCTGAGACCTGGGACGAGCACCTAACACAGCTTCGGGTTGTCTTCGAAAGACTCCGCGACGCAGGTCTCACTATAAAAGCGGAAAAGTGCCAGTTGGCCAGGGGAGAAGTAACATACCTAGGACACGTGGTGGGTCGGGGTTTCCGCCGACCGTCTGAGATCAAGCTGGCGGCAATCGAGGAGTTTCCTCGGCCGCTCACCAAAACCGACATTCGGTCGTTCCTAGGCGTTGCGGGGTATTATCAGCATTATATCCCAAACTACTCAGACGTTGCTAGCCCACTCACCGACGCACTCAGAAAGACAGAGCCACAACAAGTTCGATGGGACGATCAAAAAGAGCGGGCTTTTCGCGCACTGCAGAGGGCTCTAATGAGCAAACCGGTTCTGAGGGCGCCAGATTATGAACGCGAGTTTATCATTCAATGTGACGCCAGTAACCGAGGCCTTGGGGTAGTGCTGTGCCAGCGGGACGACTCCGGTGAAGAGCATCCCATTTTATATGTCAGTCGTAAGCTTACGACTCGCGAGGAGGCCTATAGCGCTTCAGAAAAAGAATGCGCTTGCCTGGTGTGGGCCGTGCAAAAGCTAGCTTGCTACGTGGCCGGCTCGAACTTCACCATCGAGACCGACCATTGTCCTCTCCAGTGGTTGCAGAACATGTCCCCCAAAAACGGCCGACTCCTTCGCTGGAGCCTAGCATTGCAACAGTACTCCTTTGTGGTAAAATATAAAAAGGGCAAACTGCACACCAATGCGGATGGCTTGAGCAGACGCTCATAACAGTGTCACGAAAGAAGCTTGTGTATCACGAAAATTGCTTACATTTGTCAATTGTCTACATACGAAATGTATCAGTTTTGGCTTCATGTGTTTTGTTGTTTTGTGTTGAGTACTGAGCACTGGTAGTGTTTTCACTGTTTTGTTAAAGTCACGATTTATTATTTGGTGGCCTGGTGGGTGTTCGGTGGTGTTTGCTGGGCACTCATTTGCAGAGCTATCTCGGTCTCAAGTGTTCCCCCTTGAAGCTCGTTCGCAGTGCCCTCCACGGACTTGGAAGCGGAAAGAGTTCAGGCGCACTTCTCAAGGCACGCGGAAGACGTCGGCCCAGCTCGGACGAAGCGGAAAGTTCCGGTCCCGCTGTCTCCCCTCCACCTCGTCGTCAGCTCTTCGACGGTCCCTCATCGGAGCGGTTGCTGACCCCTCCCCTTTGTGACCAACTTCTGGCGGCGGAGAGACTGTTACGATCGGCCAACGCAGCGACGTCCCGAAGGGCGCCGACCGGCCCGGGGATCCGGATGTCGCCCCGTCACTTTCTCCCCCTGCGACTCGTGGGCGCGCCCTCCTCCCGTGGCATTCCTCTCGACGGCTGACTCGAGAGAGGTCCGCTGCAGTGTCCTTGGAAGATTCGGTTGCCGCCTGCTCTCCCCCTTCGTGTCCGGCTTCCGGTCTGCGTGCGACATCAAAGAAAGCGAAGAGAGTCCCACGACAGCGACTCAACGAGAAATATGCGGTCAGCTCTCCCTTCTGGGGACTAGGGATCCCTACGTGGGGAAACGGTGTTTCTGTGGCCTATAAGAGAGCCCCTGTGGATGTGGGGGGGCTCGTTGCTCTCTGCTCACTCTCTCGATATGTGAGTGAAACATGTAACCCTGCCTTCAACCTAGCGATGTAAATAAACCTGTATATATGTTTGGTTAACTCGCTCTCCTGACTCCACTCCTGGCCCGCTACCATGGCTCAAGTCCCAAGACGCAACGGCGAAAACGCAACAAAGGTTAGATAACGTATATACCATCGCAGGTTGGCATTCTGCTTTACATTAAATGGTTTAAAAATAGGTGCAATCGATCGACCTGCGGGTAGGTTGGAACGCTGATTTGATCCATAGCTCCAGTCGTACGGGCCAGTGTAACTGTCGTCTGCTGTGTCCGGTTGTTCCCTCCACGAGAGGGATTGCGTTCTCGGGGGAGGGCTGAACAGGTTGTAAATATGATAGAAAGTACGTGTATTTATAGTTTGGTATATTAGCGTTAAACAAAATCAAACGGAAAGACCGATGTGGTGCTTCGTAAATTGGCTTTGTGTTATAGCCGGATAGATTTAGTCGACATGTGCCCAGAAGCTTGGTTTCGAACTGGCCACAGCGCACGTACAGAACACCTGCTGCAAATTGCGGCTTTACCGCATTCATATCGAAAAGCGATTTCTCTGTTCGTGAAGCATCGCTTTCACCTGAGGGAATACCCCCTTTACAGAGGGTATAGTTCGAGACAACCATTGCAGGGACACACGAGCGGCGCAAACATAAGACAGATACTCGATAAGTATCTGTCTTTGTGTTTGCGCTTGTGTTCGCTTTGCTCTACTGACGTCTAACCCCTGGTTAGCTCAGTTGGTAGAGCACTCCACCTGTAATGGAGAGGTCCCGGGTTCGATACCCGGACCAGGCGGATTTTTCGGTCGCTCACCAGTCACCTAGCTGTGTTTGGAGATTTGTGTTTGTCCTTTGTCCCTCTTGTTCCCTTTCTCCGGGGATTATTTTCGTCATTCTTGTCCAGCTCGCTTGCACTTTTGCATTTTAATTGCATTATAAAGAAAAACACGTCCCTCGCGCCATTCTACGATGTGCTTTGCGCGGAAAACGAACCGCAGCAGAGCGGGATATTTTATCAGTTGTGGCAAAGAATTACGGCATGAACGTAGCTTCGCTGACGATAGAACAAGACGCCCCCGAGTCACACTTCCATGCTCACTTCTTTCCCATGTATTAGAACAGTGACTAGGAACTTTTTTTGTTCCTCAACTTCACAAACAGAAAATAGGTTTTCTACTTCGGAAAGCTTGTCTGCTTGCCTTGTCTGGCCTTCGCTCTTGCTTCCGTTCGGACTTTCGTTCGCGAACTGCTGCTTTTTGTTGCTTAGGCGGTGATGCCTTTCTGGAACGACAAGCTTTAGCGATATGCCCCGCTTTTTGACAGTGATAATATGTCGCCAATGGAAATTTGCAAGTTACTGGAAGGTGCTTAGCGTTGCAGCGGTAGCAGGTGACATGTTTGACGACGACCCTTCCTTTGTGTGCGTTGAGTGGACCGACGAGTCCTCTGGGTTGCTTGCGTCGTTTGGGACTTGACCCCGGATTTCTCGTTGCTGCTGATGAGTTGCTTCTGCTGTCACAGCCATGTCGTAGGCTGCTGTGAAAATCGGCTTGTTTTGTGGTTCTACTAGTAGACGTCGCTGGACTGCTTCGTCTCGGATGCCACAGACAAAACGGTCTCTGATCATCACATCCAGTGGTAGTTCCTTGCTGCCAAAGCCGCAGTCTTCAGCTAGCTTTTGAAGTGCTGTAACGTAGTCTGGGATGGACTCACGTTGTGCTTGGTTTCTTTTGTAGAAAATAAATCTTGCGTAGAGGACCGATGGCTTCGGGTGCATGTGCTTACGGACAGCTTTCTTGATGTCTTCGTAAGACGCCGCTGTTGGCCTGCCGGGCTTGACCAACGTTTCGATGAAACTGTACGTTTCTGCTCCGCAGGAGCTGAGTAGTACTGCGTGCTTTTCTTCGTCTGTCGACAACTTGTTCGCCACGCAGTACATGTCTAGGCGTTCTACCTACTCGTCCCACGACACGTTCGTACCGAGGCGGTACTCCGCGATGCCGCTGACGGCCATTGCGCCGCGTGTGTAGGGTGGCCCTGCCGATCCGTTCGCCTCGTCGCCAATTGTAATGGATGTCGCTCGACCCATAATCGGGACAGCAACTGATAAGTTTATTCCGCGTTATCTTATATACATGGATTATGGTGTGGTGTAGTCACGTGGCTTACGTGCGTCATGGACATATAAAAATAACATACTTTGTCGAGTCATTAGAGAAGCGTTCGGCAAAGAACCCCACAGGTAAGGACGAATGTAGGACGTTCTGCCGTGCCACCGCCGGACACCTGCGTGCCGAATGAACCCAGGGCACAATGTAACATCCCGGTTTGCCCTGGGGTGGGATTTGGCGGGAGGTGCGGACCGTCGGGTCCGCACCTCCCGCCAAATAAATAAAGGTCTGGCGCTGCAGAGCGCCCTACGTGGCCACTGACCGTGGGGTGGCGTGGGGCACCTGCGCCTCTGACTGGGCTGAGGTTTTTGCGGTGTCAGCGACAATCCACTTGGGTTTTCTCTGTCCTCTTTCTCTTTCTTTTTTCTTTCTCTCTCTCTCTCTCTCTTGTGCTGTGGGCTTCTGGCATGGACCCTCGGCCTTTCTGCTTTATCCAGCATCTATTTCTGAGTGCAAATAAATATTATCATTATTACCCTGGTAGTGAGTGGGATTTTCGTCAGACGGACAGCGTAGCTGATTGAAGAGAGAGTAAGTAAACAGGCGAGCTGTTTGATGTTACGACAGATACGTTTTGTGTTTGTCCCCTTCTTTGTCCGTCGTCTCCCTTTATTTATTTATTTTTGTCAAAAATCTGCCGCGTAGTTGCATGGTTTTGCTTATTTTTCGTAAGTTTCAATATTGCCCTCAGTTTTGCCACCCGTTGGTTAAACTCGAGGAAGGAGCAGTACCCGTTGCAATTATTGTTATCTGACACAAAACCTGATTTTCTTGCTATGCAAGAAACTAAACTGAAAAGTGATAACGACATTGCTGTTGCTATCTGCTGGAAAACATGGCGTCGGTGGTGGTGGTCGGCGTGGTGGAAGCTCATCGGTCCGCGTAGATAGCCCCGAGAACATATGGCGTGGCGCCACCTGACGGGCCTATCGTCGTGACGTAGGATGGGGGATCACGTGACCGTTTCCTGCACTCTGCGTCAAGGGTGGAGTGTCTCGGTCTTCACTTTTTTTAATACTACGGGTGTTTAAGGCTTCTTTTAACCTAATGTTTCGTTTCACTACTCGACCCAGTCAAGTTCCTAAATCGGCTACCGTACGAATGCTTCCGGGAGCCGGTGAGCCGGTTGCAGGCGAGCAGGGAAACGGTCGCTGCACGGAAGCGCGGCGGCGTGGACTTAGAAGGTGCGGGTCAACTTGTTGTCGTTTTCGGCGGCTGTCTCGCGCACCGCAATGGATGCTTACGAAGTGCGACCTACCGTTGAAGGTAGGCGAATTTTTTTTAGTTACTTCTATTCGACCGGGCACCTCGTTACAACTGTGTACCCCTTTTCAGTTGTGCTGTCTGTAAGCAGCATCAATGCGTTCGTGGACAAGGCCCACGAAACATCCCGGCTGTTGCTTGAGGGCGAAAGTGTTCTTGAAGCGGGACACGTGTTCTCCTGTAGTATCAGAAGCTGGATAAGGATTGCTACACGTTTATTGGATTCGTTCTCCAAACGTCGGCACTCACTTCGTACCCGCACGAGCTGGAGATAACACTGAATGGAAGAAACGTCGGTGACACATCGTGCTCCTGCAAAGCATGGGTGAAGGAACATGCCGTGTATCGTTACTTGGTTGGGTTGTATGTACCCACCGGCCGGCGTGCTGTGAAATCGATCGAGGAGCTCGCGGCCAGAGCCGGGAGCGAAACAACTGGAGCACTCTTAGAGATTGCGATTTGCGATGAACGGTGAAGTGCGGCGCCTTTTTCCAAATATAATCGGTCGTCTCCCGTTGTTCTCGTGGCTCAGGAATAAAGAAAAAATAATTCTCGTGGCTCAGTGGTAACGTGCTCGCTTCCCAAGTCGCGAGTCGCAGGGTCAATACGGTGCATCTGATTTTTTTTATTATACGTTTTTGAAGCACAGGTTTTGTAACTTTTCTGCGATGTCGGAATTTTCGAGCGACGAATATTAAAGCTTGTTGATAACATTTAATTTCATAAACTAATATCAGATCATCCAAAGGCCAATGACAGTTGTTCGTGTACAGCATTGCTGTTTTTATTTCTTCTGTAAAAAAAGATTATGCAAATATTCCTGTAGCTAGGTGTATTAGAGTTGTAGAATTGTTTTGTTTGGGCCCCTACAAGATAAGCAGATGGGTTACAAAAGAAAATATTACTTGCTAATACGAGTGCAGCTACTTGTATCAGCAACCTTTAAAGTAAAATAAATGGAGCCACATAACATTCTCACATTTATGCAGCTGCTGGTTGCTTAAATACCACTAAGCTGTGAGTGATGTTTGCATTAAAATAGTCAGTGAAATTTTATGTCTTGTTACCCTCTGTAAATTACTCTTTCAAGCCTATTAGCACTCAGCTCTACTTGCATTGCGTGCCGCCAACTTGTACATACACTTTTAACCCCATTGTTCAAATGATATTGAAGCTGTATGAGAAAGGTACTGCTATGCAGGGTGAGACTGTTCGCATTTTATGAATCATATTGGAATGCTTCTCCTTGGGGTAGATGTGGAAGCTGATGTTTGGGTCGGTCGCGTAACTGCGGCATTGCGGCACCGAACAGTACTTTACCATTGCTCCCTGAGCTCGAAAGCTGCCGAAGCCGATCCACGCGTGTACTGATCAGGCTTCAAACACAGAAAAAATGCGAAAGTACCGAGCGAACGGTTTCCGAAGACCCCGACCAAAGCAAGGCGGAATAGCTGGCCTTATCACGTGATCCCCCATCCTACGTCACGGTCGAGCGATCGCAGCGCTCCAATCGGTCCCGCTCGGGGCCAATACTTACTGAATTCTCGTCGTGTGTCGGTATGATAACCCAGCACGTCCTAGAAGGGAAGATCCATCTACTCGTGCGGCGATGTCCTGGCGGCACCCTCAAGAAAGCAGAAACGCTCGTGCCTGTGTTTGTTTACTTCGACTACAGGGTGCTTTCTTGCATTTGCGTCCTCCAACATCGCCCGAATTTCTTATTTTGCGCATTCCATGCGTGTGCTCAAGTTCAAGGTATTACTGGTGCGTACTGTATTTAAAGGCGTATATGAAGGATGCGAATTTTGACGCGTTTTCATCACCCGAGAAAAGTGATTGGTGTTAGCATTCCTGAGCGCTCGCAACGTCTATGTGATCACGGAATCATAATTCTGCGTTGCTATATCGCTGCTAAGACTACTTCATCTTTTGCAATCGTAGAAAAGGCGTGTGACGAGATTTGTACTATCGGTAAAGTCGTGTGTTAAAGTCGTGATCGTCCAAGACGGCGTACTGCATCTTATTCTTTTCTGTTTTCATCCACTCTGCCCTGCGAGCCTATCCTGACAAAATAAAAATTAATAACGCTTGAGCCTATAGAAAACTCTGTCCATTTTCTGCTACGCCAGTGAGTGGCAGCACGTCCCCTTCTTTTTAGAGGCACCGCGGAAACAGCTGACGGCAGCGGAGAAGCGGCCGTCGTGCTGACGACCTGCTGCGCTTGTTGCAGTGGTTGCAGGAGTGTGTACGTGCGGCGCCGAGCGGTTGTTCCGGTCGCTCCGGTCACAACGGAGGCAATCGTAGCTAACGCGCTCGTTGCAAGTGCCCGAATTACAGTTTGTGGAGTCCGGAGCTGAAAAGAAACGGCTGCAGTTTCACCGCTTGCCACTCGAGGAACCACGTCGAAGCACTTGGTGCGGGCTCATCGGTTTCAGGGACCCCAGTTCTAAGGTCATCCGTGTATGCTGGGAACATTCCGTACATTCGTCACCCTTGTCGTTCAATTCCGACGAGGAACTGGAGTCTTCGTCGGAAGGCTCGCCGCACTCTCCACCAGGCGTACCGGCGTATGGGACCAGTCGCATGCTGTCGCTGTAGCGCAACATATCTCAAATGAATTTAGCTCAGCTGCGATGCGTCCATGGTTATCGCGATGATGAGAGGCGCCGGTCCAGAAAATATGTCGGTGGCATCGGCGCCATCAGCGCGATGAAACCCTGTGGTAAACGTACCGGCACCGCCAGCTCGCCGCTAACGCTCCCATTCTCCTACTACCGAGAGAACTTCCGGTACCAGGGTACGTCACGACCGTCAAAATTACGTCGCGGCTTGTTTTGCGGTAAGTTGGAGAGAAAGAAAAACTCGATGTTTCAGTGATTTTTCGTGTAGAAGTCAATAAACCGAAGCGAAAATGGATGCGTGTTCGGCATTCAGTGAACACTGAAGGTTTAATGTAAAAGTTATTTGGCATAAGTGAAAGAAGTCATTTCATGGTCCCTTTAAGCTTTGCGAAGCGCAAGTTCGTCTGCTTCTTTTGCAGGGATCGTGGTGACGTCATAACGCCGAGCTCTGATTGGCTCTGATTGAAGGATGGTGGGTAGACCTCAAAGCAAGCTGCCTTGAGGTATACCCACTGTCCTTCATTTATAGCCAATCATAGTTCGGCGTCGTTCTGACGTCACGGCAACTCCTGCGCAAGTAGCAGACGACTTGCACTCCGCGTAGTTTCCGAGTGCGTTCTTTGGTTTGCCCCGCGTTACTTTCAGTGATAGCTTGATTCAGCGACGACTAATGCCCAACAAAGTCAACTCGGCTAAACAAAACATGAGAAAGGCAATATGAACCCTCCAGCCGGACGCCCAACCGTCAGAAAGGACATCTCTGTACCCCTCGGTAGAAAAACAAAACAATTCTCACATTATATATGCGGCTGAAACGTTGGCGGCAGAAGACAGTCCTGATGGGACCGCCGGCGACAGCGTCCTTCGCGCGCCCAGCGCTCGAAGATCATCTTTCTCGGGCGCTTAGAAACACTGGGCGCGCCCCAAACGACTGTTGGCGGAAATCGCGATCCTCCGAGGCGGCGAAATGGTCCTCTTCTCTCCAGGTCTGATTAAAGTTTCACTAGCTGCGCCGCCAGAGGCCCTTGACAAACGGCCCGGGGATTTTACTTGCGTTTTGCTTCCAGGGGATTGCCCCGCGCTTTTGGACACGCTCTGAGCGGCAGCCATCGAGGCAACGGGCCGCCGCTTGATCTATGGACATCGTGCGGCTGATACGGCCGCCGCCGTTGCCGCGGGGCGTTCCGCACTCGCTGCTTTAATCCGTCATCGCCAACTTTGGGGCTCTTCCCCACCGTCCCGCCGTTCGATCGAATGGGATTTCTCTTTTTCCCCTTTTTTGGCCGAATTGAGTTCCCCCTTGCAGTCCTTTAGTTGAAGTGAGTGTATCTGAACACCGAATTTTACGACGAGCGATGAGGAGTGCACGCTACATTGAGCGGAGCGTGGAGCTACGAAAACGTTGCCTCGCCGAGCGCCCTGGCAAAACGTAGCAGAGAGGAAATGTGTACTACCTGGAAAGGCCATCGTTGTTCTTGTACCAGTTGTCGGGCCCTGGTGACATCTGGGCTACCTGTCTGTCTTCCCTGACGACTATATGGTGGAAACGATGCGTCGGGACCACGTCCAGGCTACCGTGCGAGTTTGGCGTTCGAAGAAGCATAGCCTTCGTTTGGCGAAAGAGAAAAGTCCTCTTTCTTGAAGGGTTGAAAGGGAAGTTGATGGGGAGCAACGAGATGGCCTCGTCTTCCCCTTGAGATCATTGGGAACGTCGTGACTTTCGGATGAGAAATGCAGTGCCGCGCCTGGCTCTTAGCTGCCTAGTCCACATTTTCTACTTCTGGGGTCATAGGACCTGAAATGGTATGACGTCAATCGGAGCTAGCTGGATATCTGCAACCCCGCTTCTTGTTCGATAGTGAGGAAACAATGCGGTTCTCTTTGGTATCATCTAGAACAGGGGTCTTCCAACGTTTTCACCAAGGGGCCGGATTGGGGACCTGTCGCAGTCTCGGGGGCCGGATAGTATAGTTAGGACAATATAAGTTAGAAAATACTACATAAATGAGCCTAAAAAAGCTTTTAAATACCAAAGCTTAAACTAGAGCATAATTTAAAAAAAATGATTGTCGACCGTTTACAAATCTTAGTAATGCGAAACTAGAGCGCAGCTCTTGAGGAGGTGAGGGCATGCTTCTCCTCCTCCTCTCCTCCTTTCCTCCTCTTTTTCTCCTGCCTCTGAATTTGTTCATGGGAGACGTGACACGAAGTCGTGACGTCATTTCCCTTCCCTAAATTTAGCGGGGAAACTGAATTGGTGTTAAGGTCACGTGACGTCAATTTCCCGCTAAATGTAGCGGGGAAACAACCCGCTAAAGTTAGCAGGAAAACTGTCGTCACATGGCCTCAACACGAATTCAGTTTCCCCGCTAAATTTAGCGGGGAAACTGTGACGTCCCATAATGCAGCGCGCGCGGTTACGCCGACGGCGACACCGACGCCGCTCAAGCCGGAAACGGGCGCCTAAGAGCTGCGCTCTAAAACGAAATGAAAAGGTGGATGAATACACACACTTTCGTTTTAAAATCAATCTGTTACTAATTATGACATTACAAAATTGTAACCCAGACAACTCACCAGGCATAAATCGAAGCACATTCTAACTTTGGCATATTCCCACAGGGCAGAAGGCTAGTGAGAATAGTAGATCTGATGATGACTATATGCAACGTTTATGACACAAAACACTAGGCCTGATATTCATGAGTACGCTAAGGAATTTTATCATATAGTTACACCGGCATAAACTAGGGAACTACGAATAATAATTCTGGGGATGACGATGTACAATAAATATTAAGGCGAGAGATCCCGTGTTTTGACGAAGTTTTCTCTCGGGCTTTATTATACTTTCGTTACTGCGCTTTTGGTGCGCATCAAAGTCATTTTCTATCAATGGTCCTAAGGAAAATCCACCATAATTATCTTTCGAATCTCGGACCGTTCTCGAAAGGGTCTTACCGCTTTTGTCTCGTCAAGGTTGATTCAGGGGCAACAGGTCCTTGTACATTCGGGTCACGACAAAAGCCACTCTTTTGGTTTCCAGTTTGGGCCATGCGATTTGTGATTTAGAGAAAGGAGAGGGTATGTTGTTGTAACAGTGAAAGCTATGGACCATAGAGGTTGTATAAAATAGGGAAGAGGGGCAGTTGAAACTTTCTATTACATCCTTAACCACTCCACCTCGCGCGGCCGCGAGGCTAGATTGATGGAATAGGATATGGGATGACTACGAGCTTCCTAGCGACTACCTCCGGGAGTTTATTGATTTTAAGGTATCGACGTTTATCGAAGCAACACTTTTGTGCGACTTTTGTCGTGGGACAAATTAGTATTGCCAATGGTATAGTGGCACCAACGCCAAATTCGCCTGAAAAAATTTTAATTGATACAAGCGCGTTTTATTTTTTATCATACGTTTATATCCTGTTATTATTTATTTATTTATTTTTAATATGAAACACTGCGAAATTAAACTCCAAATTTCGGAGAATTGGGAATTGAACATATATAAACTCCGATAAACTCTGAATCTTCGGCAAAAAATAAACTCCGAAAAACACCCTCCGAGTTTGACGGAAAATAAACTCCGAAAACACGGAATCCTAGTTATAACTGTCATTTTCATATTTTAGTTAATACTTCTAAATTGATCACCAACTGTTCGAGGACAGTCAGTAAAGCTCATAATAAAACTAAATTAACCTTAGTCGTAGCTTTCTAATAACCTTCTTTTTAAGCTGTTTTTCTGCGCGTATTTATTGTCCGCATGCTGACTTAGCATCATCTAAAAGTCCTAGACGTACGATGCCGTTAATGTGCATAATTATTTTTTTTAAATTGTGCTTTGCAATGGATGTCACCAAGTTCTTGCGCAGAAGTGGGGAGGCAAAGCAGTTCTTGGACAAGCCAACACATAAATCTTAACACGGTATTAGCAGTGTAAATGGGATTGAGAAGTATGGTTGTGCACCAAAAAGTGTTTTTGATATTTTAAAATTTACTTTTTGGTTGCTCCAAAATTTTTTCCAAAGTGACTCGAGCCAGTCGCCACACTCTAATATTTCTTTTTTTTCACAAGTATGTGCTCGTGACGCTGTACGGTCTCCCTTTGTTAAGATTTTGGTTTTCGGCGCGTAGAAAAATAAATCAGTTTTAAAATAAATTATTTCTAAAGGAAGGTTAAAATCGAATGTAATAATAAAGAAGGGAAGGACATATAACGAATTGAAACTGAAATATTGCCAGCTTTGGTAAGGTTTATACCGTGTGTATCGACCAGTAATGCGGGTGCACTTTTGTTCTCCGAAATCCCAGAACATTTGATTTGCACATAGTGAACCTCCTCATATTTCTTGATTTTAAAAGCGACTTAGAAAGTAAAATAATATTCGCGAAAGATAGACTTTATTTTAAGGTTATTATTATCATGCAATTAAATGCACAGCTAGGTGTCACCTAGCTGTGTTTGGAGATTTGTGTTTGTCCTTTGTCCCTCCAGGGATTATTTTCGTCGTCCTTTTAAAGGGGGACTCAAGTGGTTTTGAGTTTGTGTTTTGATGATGACACCTGAATTTAGACGCCCTAAGTATCCCTAAAAACTAAAACGTATAGTCATACGGTGATTATTTCTTTAATAAAAATGCAATTGAAGGCCGTCAAACCTCGGATCCATCCGAAAATGAAACCACTCTCATTGGTCCTCGCACGCTTATCAAAAGGATCTCGGGCCAATGGCGTTGGACGACGTTCCGTCGCGCGAGTGATCCCGAGGTAGCCGCATCGGCCGAACCTCTTTGTCATTCGAGCTTCGATCATGGCGGAGTTCTCTACGCTCGAGGACCTGACGCCTTTAGAGGTTGAAATTCTTCGGCGGACAGCCGATCTGGGGAGGATTTCCTATGACGCCACTCCGATGTGCGATGTCGACGATAGCAGCGCTTCGGAGTCATGTTCGGGTTCCGAGGACGACGAAACGCAGACCTTTTCGGGCGTTCTTTGATTTTCGGTTTGGGCAAGTCGTAACCAAACCAACGTTTGACATCGCAGCGTTACCTCTGGTACGTGATGTCAAGCGACGTCGCCTACGTTGACTTTCGCCTCGGGAGGACGGAGGAAGGCTGGTTCAGACATGTGCAACGAGCGCGTACCTACGACTGCGTCCGGAGCGGCCGGAACGACCGCTCTGCGCCGCGCGTACACACACCTGCAACCACTACAAGCGCAGCGGGTCGCCGCCGTCAGCTGTTTCAGCGGCCCCTCTAAAAGGGGACGCACTGCTACTCAATGCCGTAACAGAATATACACCAACTCATGTTTACAAACAAACCGGAGCGCCCAGAGCGCCCCTAGCGGACGCCACCGGCGCCGCGCATGCGCGGTGGGGGTGTGGGCAACAAGCTCGCCGTCGCCCATAAACAAACCATTGAAATGCGATGTTGTCGGCGTCGGTGTGAGTCCCCCTGCCCTTTATCGCTTTCGAATTGTTGATTCTATGTATTCCTGGCAATGTCTGACTACATGAGCGGCGTCAGCGAAATTAACGAGGCTCGTTACACCGCAAAACTTCGCGTGAATAATCTGACATGCGGCGATTCATTCCGCGTGGACGCCGCAGAATGTACGCTAAAGCCTGACTCACATGATGAAATTTTGCTCGCAATTATCAGTCGCTACGTCGCTCGGGCTGCAAAAGCATGAACCGTAGCTGAGATGGTCGACGTCGATACTGAAAATCGCAAGCAGAATCGGACGAAGTGAATCAGGCATAACAAGTCGGTGACTGCCGCTGGTAAAAATAATCAACATCTCCTTGTATCTACTGTTTACGTGGAGCCTGCTTACCAACCTTCAAACTTAAGTCTTTTGCGGCCTGCACTTACTTCTTATCGCAAGTACCGGGCCAACATTTCGTCTACGGGCCGGTGTCGTTTGAAAGAGCAGACGACGAGCAGAAGCGTTTGAAAGAGCAGACGACAGTTCGAACGATCAGACGGCCGTTCGAACTTCAAGACGCACTGAACGTAGTCCGCAGGTGGGCCGTACAACTTGACGGTTTTTCGGCGTTCATGTTGGAACAAAACAAAATAATCTGATGACCACAAGTATCCGTGAATTCAACCCAAAGTGCTTCCCGCCCAAGCAATTGTGGTCCGGCGGCGTCTGCTTTACCATTTTTACAGCACATATCCACGGTCTCGGACGAACCGAGAACATGAAAACTGATCTTCAAACCTTTCTCGACTCTTTTAGTACAGCCCTAGTCGCGGCGGTTTGACGAAAAGGCATGTTTTCGTCAGGTTCCTTTCAAAACAACGCAGGAATACACGCATCACATGGGGCCTTCCGCCCACAGCCCCAGACCGGAAGTGCGACCGACGCGCCACCACCGCGCCGTGACGTAACAGAGATGAGTTCGTGTATAGACAGGCAGTTTTCTATAGCCCATAAAGCTTTATTATTATTTTTCTTGATAGGCTTGCAGGGTACAGTGGATGAAAAGAAGAAAATAAAAAGATGCAGTACGCCGTCTTGGACGATCACGACTAATACACGACATTGCAATAGTACAAATATCACCACACGCCTTTTCTACGATTATAAAAGACAATGTAATCTTAGCAGCGATATAGCAACGTAGAAATATGATTTCGTGATCAGATAGACGTTGCGAGCGTTCAGGATTGCTAACACTAATAACTTTTCTCCGGTGATGAAAACGCGTGAAAATTCGCATCCTTTATACGGTACGCGCCAGTAATACCTTGAACTTGAGCACACGCATGAAATGCGCCAAATAAGAAATCCGGGCGATGTTCGAGAACACAAATGCTTAGAAAGCACCACTGTAGTCGAAGACACGATGGCACGGGCGTTTCTGCTGTCTTGAGAGTGCCGCCACGACATCGCCGCACGAGTAGGTGGATCTTCCCTTCTAGTACGTGCTGAATTATCATAGCGACACACGACGAAAATTCACAGTCAAGGATAGCGCTTCTACGCGGAACGATGAGCTTCCACCACGCCGTCCACGCCGACGATCACCACCGACGCCATGCGGATAAGGGCCGGCCGGCCCAGGCCGGCCCGCGACCGGCACGACCGGCCTGCAACGCGCGCAGATTAGTGATGCAAAACTATCGATATTACTATCGATAGTATCGATAGTCGCCAGAAATCTGACTATCGATTGTAAAAAACTATCGATAGTACTATCGATAGTCGACTATCGAAAAACTATCGATAGTACAATCGATAGTCGACTATCGATAGTCGACTATCGAAAAACTATCGATAGTCGACTATCGAAACGCTATGGATAGTACTATCGATAGTCGACTATCGGAAAATTATTGTTAATCGACTATCGGGAAACTATCGAGAGTCGACTATCGTAAACCTATCGATAGTACTCTCGACGGATTACTATCGATAGTTTTGCGACAGCAGTAGTTAGCGTCGCTCCCTCTTCTCTTTTTCTCGCTTTATTTTTTTCAAATGGGACACCAACTATACTTCGTTTCACCTTATGTTGTACCGCAACGAAGGCTAGAAGCGCGAGCTCCTAGCGTTGGCAGCTGCCCTCAAGGCACGTGGGCTTGTGCCGCCGAGATGTGCCTCAGAACAAGGAGCTCGCGCTTGTAGTTTTTCCTGCGGTACATCATAAGGTGAAATAGAGTTTAGCAAGCACCGTGCTTGCAAGTAGTGTCAACAAGGAGGTTATAATGGGCAGGAGGTGGCGTCCCTATCCCCAATGCATGGAGCGAAGTGTAACGGAAGTAGGCGTGGCCACGAGCCGCGACGAACATTTCTTGACCAATGGGAAGCCTAGTGAGTGGGCGCCGCCATTAATTTCGGTGCAAACAACCCTCGTTGCCATGGCATTTCCGTGGCAACGCGATTGTGTGCACCGAAAGTAATGGCGGCACCCACTGTTATTTGAAACAGCGCTTAACGGGAGACTTTTAAACCGGTATGGTCGGAATTGGATGAGATTATTATAAACGAACGCCTGGTTGCCCAGCAGAAAGTAAGTGACTAGAGTTGAGACGCTCTAGACGACGCACCGACTGAATCGGTGTCGAACAGGCGAGATTTCGAGCCCAACACTTGCCTGACCAGTAGGACTAGGAAGTCGGCGTGTAGCGGACGCTCTCGACACCGCGCGACCGCGCCTGGAGCGTCGTCTCGAACGAGTCGTCGTAGCGCGGCTTTGGAAAGCGATCGCGAGTCAGTCATCGTAGGCACGAACGCTGAGAAGGATCGTAGGCACGAACGCTGAGAAGGCGCTGTGGTGTGTGTCGTGCTGAGAAGGGCATCGCGGGTTGAGAAAGCCGTACAAATTCTGCTTCGAGAAGATGTTGGTTTCACTCCGCCGTGATGAGTATTCGGGTTCGCATCGAAACATCTTTTGGTGCGCCGATCGAATCGAAAGCCAGCCGCGACAGCGAGCAGACGAAGCAGACCGCAGGCACGGAGCAGACGTAGCCTAAGCCTAACGACCGAGCGGAGAGCAGACGATGGGAGCATGGTTGAATTTAGTTTGGATGAGAGAGCGTCGGTGCGCGGGGCAGTCTGGGATTGGGTTGTTCTTCCGGCGTCGCTGGGTATGACGTCATGCCGGGTCCTGCCCTATTTAAACGTCCTTGAGTGTCAAAGACGCCAGTGCACGAGGCCCGTGTCCCCGTTTCTCGAGCGGCCCTTGGAAGCGAATGTCAGCGGATCACCCGCTCGTGGCACGTGTCTTACGCTGGTTTCCATAACAATGGTTGGCGGTACGTGTAAAAAACGCCTTTATCAAGGGGCTTTATACCCAATTTACACGGCAGAGTAAAGGTACCTTTAGCTTAGGTCCCTTAGCTGAAGGTATGTACTTTAGTAAACGGCGTTCCTGATCACTCGATAAATAAACGGAGCACTTTAAGTTGATGTCGATTGCATTCTTGCTAAACCGCGAGAGAAGCACGTGATAAACAATTATTCCTCGAAATCGGTTTGACGCGCAGTTTTTGATTATTGTGTGTGAAATATCACATTTAAAACCTAAATATTATTTTTGTTTCCGTTTGCGGCACTTCAATATTTTTTTCTCCAAGTCTAAGGGGGCACCTAGAGTCACTAAATAAAGCAAGGAGCTCGCGCTTGTAGCCTTTCCTGCGGTACATCATAAGGTACCCTGCCAACTTTGGTTCAGCTTTCATTGATGACGAATACGGGAGTTTGGGCGAAGAGAGGAGGAAGGGAGGAGAGCAGCGGTGCGGCAACTGTGTTCGCTCTAGTTGTGCAAAACTATCTATAGTACCATCGATAGTATTGATAGTCGCCAGAAATCTGAGTATCGATAGTAAAAACTATTGATAGAACTATCGATACTCGACTATCGCAAAACAATCGATAGTACTATCGATAGTCAACCATCGAAAAACTATCGATAGTACTATCGATAGTCGACTATCGATAGTACTATCGATAGTCGACTATCGATAGTTCTGCGACACTATCGATAGTTTTGGAAAAACTATCGATAGTATCGATAGTCAATCTATCGATAGTTTTGCATCACTAGCGCAGATACGTGCGCTTCCGCGCATCCCGGGGGAACGGGAAATTCACCCCCGCGGAGGAAGGCAAGGAGAAAACGTAGTCCCTTGTTTGTGAAACGATAATTGCAGTATCGCGTATAATAAACTTGAAATATTTTACGTCTTGTGAAATTATCATGCGCAACATATTTAAATGAACTGAAAATTGTTTCTTTAGCGAAACTTTACAAAGGCCGCCAAAATTTTCAAACATACGATAATTTCATTGGTCCTCGCAAGTACAGAAAAGAGTCCGCACGTATTTTATTCCTGCGCGATTAATAGGCGGTTCTGCCTTCTAAAACTGAAGATACTCATTCACTGACACTTCCTTAAAGGGGCCCTGCAATGGCTTTTTTACTAATTTTTAATTTGCACCAAACCTGAGCGC
Organism: Ixodes ricinus; assembly: GCA_037355805.1. Taxonomy (NCBI): domain Eukaryota; kingdom Metazoa; phylum Arthropoda; class Arachnida; order Ixodida; family Ixodidae; genus Ixodes; species Ixodes ricinus. The sequence goes on from JAZHYW010035698.1 coordinate 22,187, forward strand.
ACTGAACGTAGTAACTTAATGACACTTTTCTTTTCTCGAATTTCGATTTATTTTAGAAGTTATAGGCAAATTAAAATTACAAAAACAAGCAAAAAATAACCTCCTTCATGACGTCCTTGGTTGCTTGAGTGGCCGTGAACGAGACGAGGGGTGGTGAGCTGAGCGAGCGCTCACGGCTGCCGTACTCCGTGTCGACGGCGCGAGAGGGCGCCACTAAAGCGTGTTCTGGATAGGCTGTATGTAGCAGGCAGCTAGAGCGGCTCTCATTGCATTTGCTGCGCGATTAAACACAAATTCGGCATGACACTTCATTGGCCACAAACGACAGCAAACACGGGGTAAAGATCAGTTCAGAATGGGAGCCAGTTCGCGCAGCCATACCGCGAAACGGCCAAACCGCCAGACAAAGCTGCTCACCGAAGGCCTTGGGAACGCTCAGAGCCGGCCGGGTCCTTCGGTCCCTACGGCCGCAGCGCCGCCGCGTACATCCGGGACCTTTCCGTGTCGCCGCCTGATCCCACTACTCCTTTCTAGTAGGCGCCGCCTTTTCCACCGATTGGTGGCGGGTATGTCGACGGATCATTTCTTGTTTCCGTACTTTATAAACTGCATTTGTTTCTTTTCTGATCTCAAATACTGAACAAAAACTACTTTTATAAATAATTGAAACGGTTCGCGCCACTTATATTTTGTATTTCGACTAAAAAGAAGCTTTTAGCGGCTCTGACCAGTAGTAAGCCCAGGACCTAAGACGTCACATTACGCGCGCTTTCGGTACCGCGGGTCGCCCTCGTCGGTGGAGGAGGTTTCCGCGTCGTCCGGTTAAAATATGACGCACTGATATTTAGTGACTCTTACCGTGCCCGCTGGCTTGCCCGAACCCCAAGAGACGTGGAAACCGCAAAAAAGGTAGACGCTTAATTACGAATGCAGGGCCCCTTTAACGCCATCGCACCAAAAAGTAGCTTCTCCAAAAACTGCTTGAGTGTCCCTTTAAGACATACTCAAAATTACAAATTCCAGAGAAAAAAAATTGCAATATGCCCAAGAGAGGGCAGGGCGCGACGGCCCTGCCCCCACCGCGTACTGCATTAGTTGCCAACTTTTAGGTCCTGTGGAAGGCAGGCAAAAAGTGGCACGCCAAAACTGTTTCATGTAGCACACTGTAGGGACGGCCGAAGGAGCTTAGCCGAAAGAGCTCGAGGAATTGGCGGCGCGGTCACCCAAGGGCCGAAGTGTCCTTCGGAGGCGCCCGATGTCTCACGTTTTTCCCTTTGGCGGCAAGCGGCGGCCAGCTCCCGAAAGTGGAAGCAGATTTCCCCGCGTGGGAAGTAAACAAAACCTTTGTTCCCAAGGCGGGAGCGGGTGGTCGTCCTTGCCGCCGGGGTAATTGGGGAAGCTACTTTGGTCAAGGCCATGTCGGCGACTCCGGGGAGAGAGGAGGTCCGGCCTCCCTTCGGAATGTCGGCGTGCCCTTTTGGAAAAGTTGAGTTTGAACGAGCCCGTGCGCGGAGCAAGTCGTCTTCTCCCGCGGTCCCGAGGGCTCCGCGTACTCTGTCTTGCGGGGCAGAGACCTTGCCGTGCGCGGCAAGGGACTTGGCGCCGAGGCGCTATCGTTGGCGTTGGGTTGCCGCGAGCGGCATCAGCAGCGCGACGTTTTCCTGTTTTGTAAAGAGTTGTTCGTCATTGGTAAATATATATTTCTTTACTCAACCACCGAGTCGCGAGCGTCACTGAGGTCTCCGGGAACGAGCCACCCTCCAGCCATCGCAGCACCTCCACGATCGACGAGAAACATTACTCACACCAAAGTTTAAGTCAACTGCAGGCAATTATTATGTGCTTTATGAATTATATATGCGGGGATTTTAACCTTCCTGTAATAGATTGGTCGTTGGGCGAAGTAAACAGTGGTGATTTCATCGCGTCAAATAAGGCAGCTGGGTTGCTATCTTTTATACATTTTTGAAAGTTGAATCAGCCTATACAGTTTCGAAAACTCCGCGTGTAATGTTCTTGACCTAGTATGTTATCAAATATTCCAATCGAATCAATTAGTTAAGATGCGATTAGCATTTTTGTTCCAAAACGCACTTCTTAATTTTCCATTTACCCGGACTGGTTTTCCAATTATTTAAAAATGTGCCTTCAGAAAAAATTATTTCGATATATATATATATATATATATATATATATATATATATATATTTATTTTTAACAGGCTCTAGTTTTTAGGAGTGTGCGAATATTCGCCTTTTTCGAATAACGAATCGAATATTATCCTATTCGATTCGGTGATCGAATCGAAAAATAATTTTCAAAAGTTTCGAATATTCGATTAATTTCCGAATAGTTGTTACGGTGTCGCGCCGCGAGATTTCCCTTCACAGGCGTCCCACAACGCTCCGACACGCCTGGCATACGTGTCCGCAAAATGGCAATACGTACCCTCTTCTCCTAGACAATACTTATCATCATCGGCAGCAGCAGTCTCTTTCTCTACGTACGTTGCTGTTGCCTCCATTGGGGACCACCAACGTTACTGAAGCCCTCAGTTGGGAAACTCACCCTTGAAACCTGGGCCGCTGGTGTCCACCGAGGCCGAGCTAAATACGATAACAGCGCCATTCTTTAGCGACGAGTTGAAACATGAAAGTTGCTTTACATAGCTACTGCGAGATGGCCCTGCGAGATGGCGCCACCGACCTTTGCCCGACTCAACGTGCAACCGTGTAGCTTCCGGAGTGGACACTGCGGGAGAAATGGCGGCGTTCCGATCGCCATTAGCTCGGTTCTCGAGTACGGATCGGAGCCACTTCTTTAAAGTAGGCTCTGTGGCAGTTTCCGATCTGAGTGGTTCTAGTAACGTTGGGGACCACTGTGTTAAGTATAACCCGCATGAAAGCGATTCGGCAAGAGACGAGACAGGCGACGTCGACCCGCTTCGCTGTCGCTCGGTCAGTCGAGCGATGAGGCAAGCCGCATGAAAGTGGCGTGAGCAAGCGACCAAGGCGATGAGGACGTTTTCTAGAACGCTGTGGCTAGCGTTACGTCCGGACGGAGTACTGGAAACGCGTATACCTAACCCTCCCCCCCCCCCGCCCTCCTCTCTCCCCCGTGAACCTAGGGAAGGCGGAGATTTGGACGTAACTTGGGTTACGTCGGACGTAACGCAGACACTTCGTTTCTTTTCCGAAATCCAAACACCGAGAGACGCGACGAGCACGGTGACAAATCTCCGTCGCTCGCTGCTAACTCTCGTCGCGGTCGCTGGTCTCGTCGCTCGCTGAATGGCTTACATACGGTTCAGCCTTTAGGGACCGCTTTCGCACGAAAATGCTCGTGCACGCTTTCGGAAAGCGTGTCGTAGAGACGTTTCAGAACTGGTTGCAACGGTGCCGCCGCTCTGTATGAGCGAAGTAGAAGTGGTAGAAGTGGGAAGTTGTCCGAAGAGAAAGCGCAGTAGAGTGTGGAAGTGTTTCGGCCGCTCCCATCGAGTCTTTCCCAACTCTTTCCATGGTTGTCCCACTTGTTCAGTGTGTGAAGATGTTGCTTTTTTGATGGCGCAAGTGGAACAAGACAATGCGTTTTCCCAGAATCTTCTCAGATCAGTGAAAACAAGGTTTCTGGACGTAAGCACACAGTAACTTCACGCCCTTACCACCTTCCTTGATCCTCGATTCAAGGACATCTGCTACAACAATAAATAAAAAGAGAATGTAGAGTTCCTACTAAGTACATTGCTTCAGGATGTACCAGGCTCAAGCGAACTCTGATTTTATGTTCAACATCCGCGTGAACCGTGATATTATGTTTAGCATTCTAATATTTTAGTAGCTTTTGACTCTATTTAATTATATTGTCGTTATTGTCTAGTCGCGTTGTTAATATATTTTTAAGAAACATTTTTGAACAATAAAAATAATTTTATAATCTCTTTGCTCTTCTTTAGTAGCTGTCTACTTACTACTCGGAAACTATTCGAAAATTATTCGATTCGGTGCCTTCGATTCGTACTCGATTTGGTTTCAAAAATCACTATTCGCACACCCCTACTAGTTTTTGGTACACTAAATTCGGTATTTATCGTGCTCTCGCCAAGAAATCGTACTCGCGCGATTAACATTTACATCTTGATGATGTCGATCACAGTCTGAACCGCCGGCCCAAAATTTTCTGAAAGTTTGCAAAACAGCACTCACGTAACAGTGCACATGAAATTTTATTGCGAAATTGTTTTGATGAAAACACTAAAAATCCTTCGCCGGCGGGCGAAGGATTTTTGTGTTTTCATCAAAACAATTTCGCAACAGTGTTTTCATCAAAATCTGCCATCTCTGGTGCGCGCACCAGAGGTGGCAGATTGTTTCGCAGACTATTTTAGTCGATGCTACACGATTAGTCAGCCAATTACTCAGCCTATTGACATAGAAGTCAACTGTTGGGATGTTTTATCAGGTCTCGCAGTAGATTCGGATTAAATTAAGGAAGGTATCAGAAACCTTAAACCGAATTTATCTACCGGAGTAGATTGTGTTCCGAGCTTTATAATCAAATGTTGTGGTGACTTGTTTGCACCGATTTTGAAGCACATTTTCAATCTGTCACTTCGCTCTGGTGTGTTCCTATCATTATAGAAGCCAATAATTCATCAGTTGTTAGTAATTATCGTCCTGTTTCTATACTGTGCGACTTTTTAAGGTGTTTGAGAAAGTTTTCTTTTATAAACGTATAACTGATTATTTTTATAAAAACGATTAACGGCTTCGCAGCACGGGTTTATTCGGGACGGTCTGTTGAAACCAACTTGTGCTCCTTTTTACACTTTGCTGCACCAATTGTTATGAACAAGGGACAGGTAGATGGTATTTATTTTGATATGTCTGAACGCATTCGACGAAGTTGATCGTGAGCTATTGCTCCAGAAACTATCGTTATTTGGTTGTTGTTGTTCGAGCTACTTCTCTGGTTTCCAAGCTATTCGTCTTGTCGTGTTCTAATTTCTAGTGTCCCTTCTAAACTATTTTACTCAACTTCAGGTGTCCCCAGGGTTCTATTCTTCGGCCTCTTCTGTTTCTGATATTTGTTACCAATATAGCGTCATATGTCAAAAAAAAAAAACGTGAGCTCTTACTGTTTACGGATGATATTAAGATTTGTATGCGCTTTGATACTCTTCTTGATTGCAATGCTCCTCAGCAGGACGTGATGTGAATAGTATATACTGCAATGGTCTTCGGCGAATAATTTGCTCCTACCAAGTCCTACCAAAACCAAGGTTCTGTCTTCGAGCAGACGACATGCTGTTGTGCATTTCCACTTACCCTTTGGGAGGAACTCCAATCGAACGCGTGAATGTAATCAAAGATCTCGGTGGGTGTGCCTTGATGGCGCGTTGTAATTCATTGCGCATGTGTCTTTTATTGTTGGCCGTGCGATGAGAAACTCTTGGTGTCATATCTCGTATCACTCAAAAGTTCAGACACCCTGCTTGTATTATTCGTTTATTTTGTGGTTTAGTTGGTTCACGGCTTGAATTTGCCTCAGTGGTTTGGAATTCTCTAATGCGTGCAGTCTGCTAAGCATTCAATCGGTGAAAAAAAAGAATCATACGTATTGTATATGACAGGCACTTTCAGCATAGCTTTTATTATGATTATAAATTTCTTTTAGAGCGCAGCTCTTGGGCGCCCGTTCCAGGCTTGAGCGGCGTCGCCGCAGTCGGCGTAACAGCGCAGGGCACTATGGGATGGTGCCGAAACGTCGCGAGCGACGTTTTGGCACCGTCCCATAATGCACCGCGCGAGTGACGTTTCGGCACCGCGCCGAAACGTCGCGTGAGGGCGCGCGTTTTGCGCGTGAAAGGAGAAGGGGAGTAGGAGAGGGTACGGATGAGGAGGAGGGGAATACCCTCCCTCCTCCTCCTCAAGAGCTGCGCTCTATGGCTTACAGGAAGTTGTAAAGCGTCTTTCATTTTAGAGCGCAGCATCTTAGGCGCCTGTTTCCGGCTGAGCGGCGTCGCTGTCGGCGTAACCGCGCGGTGCATTATGGGACGCGTGACGTCACTGATGACGTCATCGGCATCCGCATCGCCATCGTCATCATCATTTATGACGGCACTGATCACGTCATCGGCATCCGCGTCGTCATCGTCATCATCACTGATGACGTCATCGGCATCCGCATTGCCATCGTCATCATCACTGATGGCGTCATCAGTGACGTCACTGATGACGTCATTGGCATCCGCATCGTCATCGTCATCATCACTGATGACGTCGTCAGTGACGTCACTGAAGGCGTCATCGTCAAGTGACCCCAGGGCACGTGACCCCTCCAGCACTCTTCCCTCCTCCTCCTCAAGAGCTGCGCTCTAATTCGGCGTTACAGGGAGTTGTAAACGGCTTTCGCTTTTTTAATAGTGTTTTACTTAGGCCTTTGTCAAATAGAAGATTCAAACATTCTTTGGTGTGTGCGTTTTTTTTTGCACGTGGTGGTAAATTGTTGGATTTGATACTAACCTACTTGTGAGTTCTGTCAATTTCAATGTCCTTGTCACGTTGCCAGAAATTTTACTGGTCTTTTACGTTCAATCCAGGTCTAAATTCTCACCACTGTACCGTATGCAAATTTCATTTAATAGAGTCGCGTCCGGCCAAGCTTGGATTTTATGGACCTCTCAGTTTTTCGCCGGGACTTGGAGAGTCTAGTTGAAAGTTGAAACTCTGTTGTACATTTTGTATGTATGAGGTGTGCCCATTGTTTGTAGCCATGTTATTTTGTACATTTGACGCTGTGCGTGTGTATTGTTTCTTCTTTTTGTCTTCTTGTGTGCGCCATTGTAAAGTCCCACACGGTTGTTTTTTTAGGCAAATAAAATAAGCAATGTATTTTTTACTAGTAGTAGTAGTAGTAGTAGTATAACTGCTTGCGTGTCACTTTGCACTTATTTTTCATATGATAATTAATTAATTATTTGTTTGAGTGGCTCTCTACAATAATTGATGCCTTTTGTGCGACGCGTAGCTCTGAAGGAACTCAAGGAAATTTGTGACTGCGTTTCGTGAGACACTGTGTGCAGTCGACCCGAAAAGGGATTAGCACAAGAGAAACGATTGGTGATTTGAGTGGCACTTGGCGCTCAAGCCTGTCAAACAGGCCGGGAGAGCGACGCAGGTGGGCGCGTCCAATCGTTTGCGGCTCCTCGGGGAGTTTCAGCAGGTTGTCATTTCCGAACGTTTGTTCGAACTTCCACACACAAAAGGGATTAACTTATGGTAGATTGGTTCAACAGTTCCCGAAGCGCGTTTTGAAGCGCCGCTTCAAAAGCGCTGCACTTCTTTTTACAGCGGAGCTGTTAAGGCCTAGGTTCCCAGGATCGTGTCCGGTACAAAACACTTGTCGACAAAAACGCCTCTGGACAGCTACCGCCATCTATAAGCGACGGCGGCAAGCACACAACCAGTATGGTTGCCGCCGTCGCTGGTAGATAGCGTCAACCTCAGCTATCTAGTAGCAGAGTTAGCGCATTCAGCCTCGGCGGGTGGCCGTAGCGCCGGCTTTCCCGCACGCCCTGGATGCTTTGCTCCTCACGTGACTAAATTTGGCGAATAGCGGCGCCGCGCGCCCGCCGCGCATGGAAAACAGGAGAGGAGGAGAAGGAGGCGAAAGCAGGGGAACATACGCCGGGGCGCGAGAGACGTCGGCGGAGCGACCGTAAAGGTGGCTTTCTTGCACGGCGCCGGATGCTTTGCTCCTCACGTGATGAATCTCGGCGAATAGCGGCGTGGCGGCGCGGGAAATCAAATGCGCAACTCTGCTCCCCCTTCGGGGAGCATATAGAAGAACTCTACAGCTATCGTTAGGGAGGCTCTAGTGAGGGTGGGGGCAACTCAAAACCTGGAGAGCGTTTGCAATTTAATGGCGGCGCCTGAGGGAGAGGATTCGGAAAAGGATATTCGCCAATGTTGCCTGCACGAGAGCAGACGCCCGCTCTTTTGCAACCCTGTTGCTCCATGCGCCTTTCCTCGCTTTCGCATCCCATTGAAAATCGCGGCCGAAGGAGTTTTCGGATACATGGGGCTCCATGGCACCAGAAACCGAAAACGGGCAAAAATGGGCTCCATTTTCCCATTGAAATTTTCAGAAAATCACTTGTAACTTTTGAATAAGGTATCGGATCGGGCTGAAACTTTGACATCTGGTTGTGACATCTAGCGCTACCTTTGGGCGGATAACGAGCGTTCGGCGGTGCATACTTTATTTTTGCGGTGAAAAAAACCCTGTAATTTGTTTTGACACCCTGTATTTAGAAGATGCCTTTTTTTATTATTATTATTGCTTCAAAAATACACAGATGCGGCCTGTGCAAGTAGGTTAGACGGCCGGCGGACATTACGTTCAAGAAATAATTAAACTAAAAGATGACTAATTAACGACAATTCACTAATTGCTTTTTAATTACCGTAAAGTTCCGAAAGAACGCTCCAAAATGAAGAGAGAAATGGGGAAAAACATGGGGTGGGCTATCTTTGGGGATGCCGCAGCCAAACGTTATAAAAAATTAATGATAAACGGTACAAACCACGTGACGCTGGAACTAATACTCCAGATCGTGGACATCGCAAATTCGCGTTTCACGATGCGATAAACACATGGGAAAGAATACCGCAAATCGCGGACGCAGCAGATTCAATAGACCTATTGCTGTCTTACCCAAGCATCAAGGAGAATGCAGGGATTGGTGTTCCACGCGCCACACGCGCACGCCTTTCCCTGTATAAAAGATTCGAAGTAAATAACCATAATAAAGCGTTGACGAACGCGCGTGCAAGATGCCATTTGTTTTAGGTTTTTGCTTTGGAAAAGTTACTACTGCTGAGGCCAGCACGTGTGGCGCGTGGAACACCAATCCCTGCATTCTCCTTGATGCTGGGTAAAGGCCAGTTCACACACTGCGTTTGACTGCGTTTGACTGCGTTGCGGCGAGAACCGAAAGCGAGTCACCGGCACATCTGTGCTTCGTATGAAGCGTTGAATCCAATTCAAGGAATCTTCCTGGCACGCGATATAAACAGGAGGAATGTCTGTGTCTCGCTGCCGCAACAGTCAAACGCAGTCAAACAACTTGTGAACCGGGCTCATACCTTGCAAGGTCTATTAAACTTCATTGTGCAGTAAACACGCGGAAACCCGCTACAAACTTGCGTGTCAGGAGAACCGATATCAGAGCGCGCCGATCGCGGACAAAGGGAGTTTTCGTAAACCGCTTACCTTCCTCCGCCAAGCTATCCGCAATAAGGAAGAGACCGCCTCTGCCGTTCTGCGCCTGCATGCCGTCTAGCCTTGACTGAGGAAACCCGGATCTTGTAGCGGGTTGCGGAGAGCGTTGCGGGACGGCGGAAACTCTTATGTCACGGGAACGAATCCCGCAAATCGCGGACTGCCGCGACCAACTCGTCGCGTACAAAAACGCGGGTATCCGCTATAAACTTTCATGTCACGGGAACAGATACCGATCGCGGACGCAGCAGATTCGCATTTCACGGTGCAATGTACACGCGGAAACAACTCGCGTGTGACGGGAGCCGATATCGCGCGCAGATCGTGGACAAAAGCGCGGGAACCTGCTAGGAACATAGATCGCGCGGCGGATGCAATTCCCGTCGTACATCGCGTGGCATCCGACGGGAATCGAGGGGTGGGTGATGTTTCGGAATTGTTATGTTACGAATATTTAGCCAGAAAAACTGGATGGGCGATCTCTCGGGGGCGGGCGATCTCTCGGGGACGGGCAATCTCTCGGGAGCGACGTTCTCTCGCGGGCGGCGTTCTCTTGGAACTTCAAATGTATACGTTCTAGGGCAGATGGTTATGATGAAGAAATGGAGGCAATCAATGTTGAAGGCCAGCCCAGTTTTTAAAAATCCTGGATTGAGCACGCAGTTTGAGTTATTCAATGTCAAATTTTGCTCTGGAAATCTGTCGAGACCGAGACCAAACGCGCGATACCAGCCGGAAAGACAACCCTCGTTTGGCACTGGAGGGTCACGTGTTAATGACGAAATTTGCACCACTATTTTACGTCACAGTGTGCCGGAGCTGATTGCGGTCGGTGCTCCTTAGCTGGCGAACTGAAGCGATAAGCTGCCTTAGCGGCCGCGATAAGCAAAGCAACTTGTCCTGAATTTCTGTGTCCATATTGAACTAGATGTTCACTTGTTTCTAAGTTTGTTGAGACGTCCGAGCAGCTTGCTGCCGGAGTGCTCCGAGTAGTGACGCCGTTGTTTTACCCGCGGCTGCAGTGGGATCCCCCGTGAGCGTAAACGTGGCAGCAGGCGACGAAGCGATTCCAAGGCGATAAGACGACTGCAACTGCTTTTTCTGCGCTTGCTGACAAACCAAGGCATCACAAACAACAAAGTTTTGTGAAGTACACACATGATAGGAGAACCCAAGCCGATACTGAGCGTCCCAAATGATGGTGTAGGCACACCGCAGCCCTATGCAACCGGAAAACCTGGATAGCGATCTCTACAAGTAGCATGGCGGCGGCACTGAATGCTTGGTTAGAAACTTGCTGAGCGTCATTGAAAACCACTAAATCATTAATTTTTGGAGACTTTGAGCTCTTGAGAAGTGCAGTAAAGGGCGATCCAAACCAAGCTGTGAAACGGGTCCGCAATAATGCAATAAACAAAACCAATATTTTTTTATATATGATTTTTTGTTGTTGTTGTTTTAGCCCGGAAGCGATGTGTGAGTGTCTGGACAAGTGGTAAACGGGACAGCCGGGCAGCCAATGCACTGGAATGCAGACGTAAAGGTTGAGCGGGAAAGGGAAAAACATATTGGGTGGGAGAGGGAAAAAAGGCTTTATTTGTGGGAGTATAAAGAAACAGTTAGTGGCCTAATTAACTCACTATTCGCTAACTAACTTCTTTGTCTATTCTTTAGCCAACATTTTTATTTGATATTTGTTGCCATCGTTAATATAAGCCAAAAGATTTGTTAGAAGAAAACAAATTTTTCTTTGAGTTGCCACGTGGCAAGTTTTGATGATATATGACAGATTATTTTCCTAAAAAATCTAAACATTCACTTGGCCTGTATTTATGACGGGACACAAATCTCCAGTTGAAATTATGCAAGCCAAAAAAGAATAGCTTAAAAGTTAATTAGGGAATTTTAGGCAATTAAGCCACTACCGTTTTTTTATACTTGTCCTTTGACATTCGCCGCTGTTGATAACGTTACTCTGCAGGGATAATATCTTTTATTTACAGTGTCCCTTTAGTTTTGAATATTTTAATAAGGTTTGTAATTTGCAGCATCAGATAAGAGAGTAATATGAGGAAGCGTTGAGAGCAAAGAGTGGTGCATCAGTACTCTTTGAGTGACGTCCCCTTCTTATCCTTCCTCTCCAATCTGGGGCTCCAGGGTGCAAATTCAAGTGGCCTCGAGGCAGTCTTGGATGGTAAAAGATTACTGTAACTTCCTTACTTTCTTGGTAACTTTGAACCATAACGCACTATTCTTTCGGAATAGAAATTGTAACCGTAGTTCTATTAACTTTTCTGAAGGAACGAACTAGCTTTTCATGGTTTCTTCAGCATTAAGACATCATTGGATGACTGCCAATTTAGCCGTTCTTTGCACTTTTCAGAGTATGTGTTACGACATTCTGATACAAATGCATGAAAGGATAAAACAGAGAGGACGGAAACAGAACTGCTTTTTCCGTCCCCGTCGTCTTATCTTTTATCCTTTCTCTATTCATATTTTTCACCGACACGCTCGTTTTTTATTTTAACATTTTGAGTGCCACGTTTTGTCTTGCTGCCAACTTGCGCTAACTTCACTTGCAGTTTCTGTAATAAACTTGGTGCAAGGGGTCATTTTTTAATGTTTTTTATTTGTAGTGTTATGGAAAAGTAACTTAAAAGTAAAGCCGTTGCTTTTTAACAGTAACTGCAACTGTAATTAATTACTTTTTGTTGCAGTAACTGTAAGAGTAACTTTGCTACATTTATCCGAAAGTAACTGGAACAAATTAGTTTTTGAAAGCAACTTACCCAAGACAGCCTCAGGGTAGTCTGACGGCACTGCCTCCTCTGTTCCAGCTGCGCCCTTGGCATGTATCTCGTGGCGTCCGGCTGCTTGCGGCTGGGGGCGGCTGCGGGAACGGCTGGCTCAGGGACGCGCTCCAGCGGACGGCCGTCCTGCTCCTTGGCGCACTCTGCCTGCTCGCCGCCCGGGTCCACGTCATGGCAAGGCGCAGCTGCCCGTCTTCACCAAGTTAGTGGGCCAGGCATTTTATATGTGTCGCATTTGTAGGGCCAGCTGCTGGGAGCCTTCGTATCCATGCTGGTAACGTCTCGGTGTTCAGTAACAGTTGAATTGTCTGACATCGGTCAGACAATTCAACTATTACGAGCACCGAGACGTTACCAGCATGGAAACAAAGGTCGGGCGCGTGCAGCCCTCTAGGGCTGCACGCGCCCAGCCCACAGGGCAGGCTGGGCCGCTGGCCGGGTTTTACGCATTTATTGCTGGGTAGTGTGCATTGTTATCGGACTTGGGTGGGGCCCGGACCGGATACGTGCTTTATCTCCCGCTGTCGAGTCACCTCCAACCAAGCCAGATAACGGTAGGCTTCCCATTAGGTCGGGCCCGGGTCGGGTCCGGTAGAACTTGAGTGAACGGGCCCGGCCCGGGCCATGTCGGGTCTCAAAAGGTAGGCCCGTGCAGTGCTCACCATGGTTTTGGAACGATGACAATTCCTAAGAGGGGAAACTCTTGTGGTTATTGTTTGCTAAGTGGCCCCAGGACATTGCGTGACCATCAGTGAAGCATGTGGTCATGTGACATGATGTTTCATAACGTGGTCATGTGACTTTTAATTTATTTCTTTATTTATTTATACTGTTAGCTCATAGGGGCTGTTACAGGAGTGCAACGGTACACAAAATAGAACACAAGGTATACATATGAAGGCACATTTTTGAACACTACAACTCACGAAAGACAAGAGTACACTATTTTGATAAATAGCGCTGAATACACAACAGAAACAACATTTGTACGTATAATATCTTCTCACTGTTAAAATTTACAAAAGCGTACGCTGCTGAGTGCGCAAAACAACATCGAACAAAGGCAGATAAAAAAAGACAAGAACACATGATCAGATAGTAAATGGAGTCATGGAAGTCCCAATCCATTCAAGTATCAAAAACATATAATCGAAATTATGCACTGCCAGAGGGAAAGGTTCGTTAATACTGGTTATACAATTTAGATATGCATGTTTCAAAAGAAGCTAGGGTATCACTTAATACTATTTCTTTGGGGAGGTTGTTCCACTCTGATATGGTTCTTGGAAAGCAAGAATACTTATAGGTATCATTATTTGGTTTCTCTAAATTAATTTGACATGAATGAGTACTTCTAGAGGCCTAGATACACGGGACGTTATATAGTTACTTGTATTAAGGTTAAACATTTGATTTCTCAACAGGAATAGAAATTTTAAACGAGCTATTTTCCGGCGATCAGAAAGGAGTGGAAGACTTAGCTGTTTAAGCATTTCATTTACTGATTCGGTCCTTCGATACTTCGACAGTACAAACCTAGCAGACATTCTTTGCACCCTTTCTAATTTGCTTATTTGGTAACTTCTAAAAGGATCCCATATACACAGAAGCGTATTCTAAAGTTGGCCGAATTAACGTTTTGTATGCAGTTAATTTTGTTTCAGGTGGAGCGTACATAAGGTCACATGGCCACATGCTTTCCTGGTGGTTACGTGACTCTTAGATGTCACAAAGGACCTATAAATGCTATGCATTTAGAGCCTTCTAGGATGAACAAAAGAAAAATGAAGTTGTTTTGCCACCTTCTTTTGGACATTGTTCGCACAAATAAATGTGTCGTGCTCAGTGGAAAGAAAGGGGGAGCAAAGAGGTGTTTTACACTCTAGCCTGAAAGCCAACGTACAAGGGCATTTCTAGCATTGTTCGAAAACCATTTCTGTAGTAACCGAAGATGAATAACTCGTAAAATAGGGTTACAATGTCTCTACCAATCAACTAAGTTCCTATTGGTTAGCTCTCCCAGAGTGTGAAACTAATGCCTGCTTTGCTTCTCGGTCGCGTTTTTTGGTCCTTCGTTTGAATGCAGACTGCCTGAAGGTTGAATTCCAACAAAAAAAAGGGAAAGCTTTTTTTGTTCTGGCATCTCGTCTTCCCTAAAGGGCAACACTGCTGAAAAGTCTAATTGTGTTGTGTTTATGTTTCATACAACTGAAGTTAGTCAGCCCCTAATGGGCTGACTAACTTCCGTTACCTGACCAAAACAAACGCCTAGCTGATATTGCTTTAGTGTGGCAACAGCCAAAACATTACAGTATTGTTTCGTTACTATTGACCAAGGCTGGGCAGTATTCCGATACAAATATATTGTGATACAAATGTAATGCAATTTTATACTATTGTATACAAATGTATTGCGATAGTATCTTAGAGATACTTTTAAGTAACTGTATCGATATACATTTTAGAAAATGTATTTGTATCTCGTTACATTTGCTCTAGAAAATTAAGAGTCGAGTTTTTATGATAAACTAAAAACCATCTTTCTGGTGAACCTGCTGTATAACTCCCTCTAAAAAAGGGGGCAGTAAAAGTAATAAAAGTTGCAGCAAAAAAATAGTGTGAAGATAAGTTCCTCCCACAAAGCCCTGCACTCTTTCCACTTTAGCGTATCAAATGCTGAAGGAGGTGAGTGGAGAGAAGGAAGCCACCAATCATGTACAGTAGAGGGCTTGTAAGAGCTTCTCTTCCTCTTATGTTGCAACAGGTTCTGTGCAGACTGGGTGCCTTAGTGCAGACAGGTTCGCTCCCATTGTTCAATCTCTCTGCCCTGGGTGACTCAGAAGCACTTAAACACAGTTTAGGTTACTTCCTCACTCAGAACAGGGTTAATTTTGAGGGAGACACTTTTGTCAAGCATGGCAAGCAGTCGTTGGCTTCCATGTACCTATAGTGGCTTACGGAGGCAATCATATATTTTGTGGCATTCAGGGTGGCAGTTTCTGAATAGATGAAAAGTCTGAGGTAAGGGGAAGGGCATTAACTGACAGAAAGAGAGGAACACAAAACCTATTGATTGTATCTGCCAGGAAGTCCACCCTTCCCACTGAGATTTCCATAGATGGTGGCAGCCCAGCTGGTGCGGAGTATAACGCCATTTAACTTCCTGAGAGTGAGGCACATAAAAAGGACACCACACACATAGACTCTCTAACACAGCTATGGGTTTTTATCGTCGTCGTCTTTGTCTTCCCCTCCAGTCTTTCAACGACTTCTTCCGCGCGACATTTCAAACTGATGTTGTGCACAAATCTGTTCCGAATCGATTGTCGGTTGATCCAAAATAAAATAAAGGCAATCATTAAATAATGTCCCGATGGTACACATTGTCCTATAACACTCCGGTGTAGAGTTTGGTAGAATCCACCGATCCAGTCACGTGGCACATTGTTCGAACACCACGCATCTTATACCGCGAGGCAACAATTCACACGTCAAGGAACCTTTCTTCGATATCAGAAAAAAACAACCGATGCGTTGCTTATACAGTTTTTTGAATTATTAATTTGTAATGTTTCGAGAGTAAGTCTTCTCTGCTGTCATTTCTTTCCAAATTCTAACGACGGCACTGTTCTTCCATTCTGGTACACATCCGCTACATTGATCTATATGCTCATGCGACCTCTGAGTTTTGGAGCATTGTTTTTTACATTATTTTTATGTTCCATTTAGCCTTATATGTTTAAACATCTCCTCCAGTCTGCCCGTATATAGTTGAGACCCGCAAGTTCATAGGAATCGAACAGACTTCTCCTGATTTGCATGGGACTGTCATCTCTTTGTGGGTTATTTGGCAAGTTCCGTTTTTCTCTTTATAGCAAAGTCGTGGCAACTCTGACAACCTAATGTCATTCCTGCATTTTCTTTGCAGCTGGAACTCCAAACTTTTTCGGGCCATCGCTTTGATGCTGTGCGTACACGCCATGATAGAACGGCAACACCACTCTTCTTCGAACTTCCGTCGGCAACCTTTTAGCTTCTTTCTTTCCTTTAGATAGTGACCTCATCACCTCATTTATGATGTCACTCGTAAATCCGGCATCTAACAACTTACGATGAAGTGTTGTTGTTGTTGCCTTTTCAATCTGGTGTATGCATGTTTTCGCACTGCGTTTTTTAGCAACGATAGCTGCAATGCCGCGCTTTATGGCTTTCGGATGACAACTTTTTGAATGGAAGTAGGGGGCTTTTGGCTTTTTGTGCTTCCCCTGCACCTCCAGCACATTGTATCTTCTGCAATAACCAGATCTAAAAATTGCAGCTCGTTTTTTGACCGACTCGTTCCGATGCCAAGGTCAATTCAGGACAGGAGGTGGAAACTGCCGTAAAATCCCGTGAGGCGCCCTCGCCCGAGAGATGCAGCCCATCCCGTTTTTCTGGCTCCAGCATACAACGCCGTAACATGTGGCCCGAAACAGCGCTCCACCCCCGATTCCCCGCTTGGGCGTCAAGCGTTGTCCGGCGGGAATCCCAGCGCATCCGACGGCGCGCGATCGGGCGATTCCAGCGATGTCCGAGAAGCGGGTCCTGCATAGCGGGTTCCCGCGTTTCTGTCTGCAATCTGCGCGGCGATAATCGGCTGTCATGTTAGCACGCTCGTTCCCGCGTGTATAACTGCACGTGTAGTGCACGAATCTGCTGCGTTAAGCGATTTGCGGTATCCGTTCCCGAGTCCTGATAGCGAGGTTCCCGTATTTTTTGTCCGCAATCTGCGCCAGCGACATCGATTTTGTAGCCTTTGCAACACGTGCGAGTTGTCTCGCAGTGTATATTGCATCGCGAAATGCGATTCTGTTCATGTCCGTGCGATCTCGCGGTATTTGTTTTTTGTGACATCTTGCGACCTTGCAGCGTATTTCTGCTGCTTTCGTCCGTTAGTCTGCGCGCGCGATATCGGTTTCCGTGATAGCCGGGATTGTAAGCGGGTTCTACCGGCGTGCTGACCTTGCACCATGAAACTTGAATACTGCTGGTGTCCGCGATCTCATCCGGTATCCGTTCCCGTGCGACGCGAGTGCATCGGCGGGTTTCACGCAAGTCGCTTCACACCGTGAAACACGAATCTCGCTGCTTGTCGGCCACTTGTGGTATCACCTTGCCGTGACCACAGGAGCTTGTAGCGAACCCCGCCTGTTGCCGTTGCGGCGTGAAATCTGCGACAGTCGCTGTCCACATGCGTGTATCAGCTCATCCGCGTCACGTGGTTTATGGCAGAGGGTGCCCCAGCTTTGCTGGGGTGAATTTTGACAAGTTTTTGCTAAAGTGGCATCCCCACAGATAGCCCACCCCCATGTTATTCACCATTTATCTCTTTCATTTTGGGGTGTGTATGGCACCCACGGTGGCGCGTGATCTTCTTGTGACCTCGTATTCTTTTCTCGTCTTTTGTGCAAATAAGAATATCGTCAACATAACGCGTTATATATACGTTGTCTTTTCCTTTTTGTTCCATGATCGCTGCTCCCACACAGTCTAAAACGTTTAAATAAACTTCAGACAAAATGGGAGCGATCTTGGAACCAATACATATTCCGTCCTTTTGCGTCATGAGGGTTTCTTCTTGTTTGAGCACATTGCATGTCAGGTATTTTTGGAGCAGAAATAGAAAATCCTCAATCGCAATCCCTGCTCTGGATTGAAACCCAACCAAATCTAATTCAAGCATATTCCTGAACCTGTTAAAAGTATCGTTTTGTTAATCGAATAATATAGATCTTTTATGTCCAGCGACCCAATGTATCGTTTTGTGCCATGAAACTTTCCGATCTGCTCTAGTACTTCTTCGGAGTTTTTGATAGATAAAGATGTTTCAATACGTACATGGGCTAGACATTTCTGCAAGAAAGAGGAAATTACATTTTGCCAGGAACCAATCTCGTTAAGCACTACCCTTAACAGGAGTTCACTTGAAACGCTTTTCTAACTTTTTCCTGTTTAGCTTTCCTCCTCAACTCATAAATCGCGCATTCTACCAAACAGTTCAAGAAGACGGAAAGGGGGAGTCCCCTCTTGCTCGGACTCTCGTTTGTCTAATCCGGGCACATCTATTCTCCCCTAGAAGATTAGCCGTCGCTCAAAATCCAGACAAAAGTTGCTTTCCCCACCCCGTTCACCCCAAAGCTGACAGTGCTATGGAAGCTACGTACTCCTTGGGCAAGTCACACTTTTGCCACGTGATCACGCTCTTTTGCGCATACCCATGCGCAGAGAATGAGGTCAGATGGTGAAAGGGAGGCGGCTGATTGGTCCGGTAAGCGCGTAGCTTCCACCACAATTTCAGCTTAGGGGTGAAGGGATTAAGTGAGGTCCTGTGTCGTGTGACGTTCGTATGGGCCCGGTGACGCGCTGCGGGGTCCCGATGACGCGCTGCGGGGTCCGCGGATGTCACAGAGAAAAGGCAGCAAACTTACGAAGGAAAGGAGGTACGAAATAGTCCGCTGTTTTTTTTCAAATTTTCGTACCGAAAGTAAGGCTTTTGACTTTCTACTTTTTTTCTTTTGGCCCACTGAACGATGTGCTATTAGTAAAATACCAATATAAATTGGTATATTGCAGTCCAAAATTCGTTTCATGGGTCCTTTAACGGGTAGTTCACTTTGTGGTCTTTTACGAGAAACTTCTTCGTGCACGTATCTTGCCTAACGCTACTGATCTGTCTAGCTAACTTATTTAGGTCACATGCCTGTAGCCGGTTTACTATTTCTTTTTTCACTCGTTTTAGATCTGTTGAGCAGGGTTTGAACAGTGCCTTCATCGCCTCATTTACCCTACAACTGAACTCGTCCTTAGATAGTACAGCAAACTTCCCTGATTTGTCCGTTTGCAAAAGAACGCCTCCAACACTCTCAATTTCACTGTTGACATGGTTGAGTCGTTTCAAATTTCTGTGCGTTAACTGGAACGATTGGTCTATAACTCCATCTAATTGTTTCAAGGTTTGGTCTACAAATGCGTATCTGTCACTTTCTGTTGGTATCCTGGAGCTAACACGCACGCAGTCAGACAGTGAAATTGAGAGTGTTGGAGCGTTCTTTACGCAAACGGACAGAATCAGGGAAGTTTGCTGTACTATCACAGGACTTGAGTTCAGTTGTGAGGGTAAATGAGGCGATGATAGGCACTGTTCAAACCATGCTCTAACAGATCTACAAACGAGTGAAAAAATGAAATAGTAAACCGGCTACAGGCATGCGACCTAAGATAAGTTAGCTAGACAGACTCAGTAGCGTTAGGCAAGATACGTGCGACCGAAGAAGTTTCTCGTAAAAGATCACAAAGCGAACTACCCGTTAAGGGTAGTGCTTAACGAGATAGGTTCCTGGCAAAATGTAATTTCCTCTTTCTTGCAGGAAATGTCTAGCCCATGTACGTATTGAAACATCTTTATCTATCAAAAACTCCGAAGAAGTACTAGAGCAGATCGGAAAGTTTCATGGCACAAAACGATACATTGGGTCGCTGGACATAAAAGATCTATATTATTCGATTAACAAAACGATACTTTTTAACAGGTTCAGGAATATGCTTGAATTAGATTTGGTTGGGTTTCAATCCAGAGCAGGGATTGCGATTGAGGATTTTCTATTTCTGCTCCAAAAATACCTGACATGCAATGTGCTCAAACAAGAAGAAACCCTCATGACGCAAAAGGACGGAATATGTATTGGTTCCAAGATCGCTCCCATTTTGTCTGAAGTTTATTTAAACGTTTTAGACTGTGTGGGAGCAGCGATCATGGAACAAAAAGGAAAAGACAACGTATATATAACGCGTTATGTTGACGATATTCTTATTTGCACAAAAGACGAAAAAGAATGGGAGGTCACAAAAGACACCTAGTCGACTCCTGTCCTGAATTGACCTTTACATCGGAACGAGCGACAAAAAACGAGCTGCAATTTTTAGATCTGGTTATTGCAGAAGATACAATGTGCTGGAGGTACGGGAAGAAAAAAGCCAAAAGCCCCTACTTCCATTCAAAAGTTGTCATCCGAAAGCCATAAAGCGCGGCATTGTAACATCGTTGCTAAAAAACGCAATTGCGAAAACGTGCATACACCAGATTGAAAAGGCAACAACAACAACACTTCATCGGTTGTTAGATGCCGGATTTAATGATGACATCATAAATGAGGTGATGAGGTCACTATCTAAAGGAAAGAAAGAAGCTAAAAAGGTTGCCGACGGAAGTTCGAGAAGAGTGGTGTTGCCGTTCTATCATGGCGTATCGCATAACATCAAAGCGATGGCCCAAAAGTTTGGAGTTTCAACTGTGTACAGGAATGACATTAGGTTGTCAAGGTTAACACCTTTTATAAAAGAGAAAACGGAACTTGCCAAATAACCCACAAAGAGATGACAGTCCCATGCAAATCAGGAGTAGTTTATTCGATTCCTATGACTTGCGGTCTCAACTATATTGGGCAGACTGGAAGATGTTTAAACATAAGGCTAAATGAACATAAAAATAATGTAAAAAACAATGCTCCAAACTCAGAGGTCGCAAAGCATATAGATCAATGTAGCGGATGTGTACCAGAATGGAAGAAAAGTACCGTGTTAGAATTTGAAAGAAATGACAAGAAAAGACTTATTCTCGAAACATTACAAATTAATAATTCAAAAAACTGTATAAGCAACGCATCGGTTGTTTTTTCTGATATTGAAAAAGGTTCCTTGACGTGTGAATTTTGCCTCGCGGTATAAGATGTGTGGTGTTCGAACAATGTGCCACGTGACTGGATCGGTGGATTCTACCAAACTCTACACCGGAGTGTTATAGGACAATGTGTACCATCGGGACATTATTTAATGATTGCCTTTATTTTATTTTGGATCAACCGACAATCGATTCGGAACAGATTTGTGCACAACATCAGTTTGAAATGTCGCGCGGAAAAAGTCGTTGAAAGACTGGAGGGGAAGACAAAGACGACGACGATAAAACCCATAGCTGTGTTAGAGAGTCTATGTGTGTGGTGTCCTTTTTATGTGCCTCACTCTCAGGAAGTTAAATGGATTACACCTTCCCACCCTCACCATATGGGGAAAAATTTATTCTTGTATGTATCTGTACAGTAATCTCTCATTACTCAAACTCGGCTACTCAGAAATGTTGGTTAAGTCGTAAAGAATATAAAAAATTTCTGGATTGACCTCAGATATCGCAAAATCTTAACAACAAATATTGCCCCCTTCCCAAAAAAAAAACAGATGCAGGCCACAGCAAAAGAGTGCACTGGTGCTTAAACTTTGCTTGACGAAGAAACCGCAATCCAAAAAACAAACACGAAATAAGAAGGAAAAAAATGTGCATTATTGGATGTGTACTACAACGTGCAAAGAAGGAAAAAAAGTCAGTTTTAATGAGCACGGCAAACTCACGGAGCAGCCTGCGTCTCAAGGACATTTATTGTCATACTCTTTTTCCATCCTTCACCCCCCCCTCCCCCCACCTTGATACAGCTAGTGTTGCTTGCTGATGATTTTGTTCAGCTGGTTGTTTTGTTCTTCCCACGGCGCTGCATGTCATGTAAGTGTTACGTCATTTGGCGCGATTGTTGGAAGGGTTCCATTCTCACCATGCGCGATTAGTGCAATGAAAATTTGATACCTCACTTATCTTGCAACTCCACTTACCTCCAATTTTTAATGCGTCGGCATTAGAACACGTGTTTTCACGAAAACCCAGCGGTGTCTTTTATTTGTCAGTTGTCACGTGTGACGCTCCCATTGGTCCGAAGTACTAATGTCAGCACGCATCAACCTCTCCCTCTCACTCCAGCGCTGACGAACTGACAGACACCGCCGGGTTCTCATCAAAACAAGCGCTGTCATTTTCGGCAAAGTCACAGTGCACAGCTGGCATGGAGCCAGAGAGGAGGAGGCGCTGTGCAACTGCGCATAGATGACAAAGCTGTAGTTCTGAATGAGAGTGACTTAATCAGAGAAGGCCAACGCTGGACACAGATTGGAAACAGGTACTGCGTCAAGCGTTCGGCTTCGAGAGTTTGAGCCGAACGTTGATGGAATTGTCGTGTCCTATCTGTGCCCATCGTTGGCTTTCTCTGATGACGCTATCTCATTCAGCACTATGGCTTTCTGGCCTAGGAGGTGTCGTGCCGCAGCACGGTGGAATCCAGGTGTGCTCAGTTGCCGCTCTACCATCGACGGTTGTTCTTCGCTCTGCGTTTCCGTAGTAGCTGGCGCTGTAGGCTGTGATGTGTGTGTGTAGTTAGAATGATGGTTGCAGTTCACTTCATGAGTGATAAGGATGCGGTTCCTTCCACGAGTGGTATGTATATCATTGTTTCCACGAGTGATATGGATGACCGCAGTCAAGGGCGTCGTAGGTACTCTAACAGGCAGAGTGCAGGAAAGGGGGCAAAAATATTACAGGAAGATCCATTAGTGCATTTTTGGGGAATCCGTGATGAAGGTGTTCTCCGAGACAAACGTGCGTATACCAGAGGTGCACCATTGTCCATACCGACACCAACGTTGGCCGCGTATTCCGCCCTGGTTGCCAGGTTCGACAACCCGCGCTGCGGTGGCCCCGAGCCCCGCCCGTCAGCTGACCTTCAGCTACCTGCTGCCCCTGAACTCGTGGCTGCTGCTGTGCCCACGGGGCCTGTGCTGCGACTGGACCATGGGCAGCGTGCACGCTAGTCGAGTCCGTCGCGGACCCCCGCAACGCGGCTCACGCTCGCCTCTCCTCGTGGCTCTGGTGGCACTCACCTGGACGGCCCTGTTTTCGGCCTCTGCCCGTCACTCGATGTCATATTCTTCGTGAGCATACCTTTGCAATAATCGCCTTCTGGATGCTCCCATCTTTGTCCGCTGGGCTGTGGAACGTGTTCATTCATTTTTTTTTCTTTCTTCGAAAGCACTCTTGTGCATCATCATTTATGAACGAACTCCTAGCACGATTTTTTGCGGTGTTGCAATTTATCGCGGTAAATAACCCAGCATGGCATTGAAATTAGTTTTTTCTAAATGTGGAAGAGTCCAGGCAGGCTGGTTTAGGCACAACACGATTAATATTGGGCAGTGCACAGACATTGGCAAACAAGACAAGGCCTCAAAGTTTTCAGAAGGTTTTCCATTGCTTTGTCATACTGTGCTGACTTTCCAAGTTGACAATGTTTTAGATGGTTTTGTCTGTTGGCAGTTAGTAACAAGAGCCTTCGTCAGACATTTGTAAAGTTCAGATTCTGCATTCACGCTAGTTTCCCGGGAATAAACATAAGTGGGGCTAAAATATAATATGCCGGGACTGAGTAGCACTAAAAAGGTCAGCGGTGCCGAAAAGAAAGCTGGGAACTGGCTGCATAGGACCGACTGCAGCAGTGGGCGAGGGTGGGCAAGCTACTGCGCCTGCCCTCGCCGTGAATTTCTTTGATGTGAGCTGGTAGATGCTGCAGGAGCAAGGAGGAGCATACAGGATGTTCCCATAATTCGTCACACGTTTTGTGCGCAGAGATCCGCAAAACGCCCATTACGCACTGGGTAAAGCACATTCCGCCGCCGCGTGATCGAGGCCTTTTCTGTGGCGGTGCAGAGCCTGTCGCTGGTGGCCTTTCCGTTCCTGCCGGCCTCCAACCTGTTCTTCCACGTGGGCTTTGTGGTGGCCGAGCGCATCCTCTACCTGCCCAGCATGGGCGTCTGCCTGCTTGTGGCGCACGGCTGGGACGCCCTGCTGCGGAACGCCCAGGGAGTCGCCCCACGCTCCTCCGGGCACGTGGACCCCCTGCCGGTCGGTGGGCGACTCCCGAAAAGCCGACGTCAACCGGCGTCGCATGCATCCCACAGGACTGCTTGATCAAATACACTCCAGGACGCGGGGCTCGTTCTATTTGCTCACTCCAGCCTGCACCGGTGCGGAAAAGTGTGGGGCAATGTACTTCCAGTTGTGTTTACAGATGAGCTGCACTCGTAAATCGAATGCGGCAGTTTGCACCGAGTGCATCTGGTGCAGGAGGTGCAGTTAAATCGAATGAGCTTCCAGTTAGCACAAACCTGGGGCATCAGCCGGTTTTCGTGTTTTTGCTCGGCGAGGGTATCAAGGAGCAACGACTTTTAGCGCAAAAAATTGAAGTCCAAAACAAGGCTAGTACAAAAATGCAATAAAAAACATTAGTAGCCAAGGTTTAATAAAAATAAATGATTGATAATTGCAATTTTAAATTAACCAACTATTGATGTTGACACAAGAGGTGTTGGAAGGTGGTTTCGTTCGGATGACGTTCTGGGATATGAAAGAGTTAATTTGGGTAGTGGTGCAACAGCGATGAATTGAGAGTGAATTGATGGTTAGATCAGGAGGAAATATATCTAGGGGAGAAAGAAGGAGTTCACTTTCTTACAGCGGGGTTAAAGTAGTGAACTTTCACGAAAAGACTTGCATTATTATGTGTGTGCTAACCAGTGTTGTACGTTCCAAAGAATGAATTTCCTAGAACGCCTTCCTTTGAGGAGGAAAGGAGGACCACCGCCGTTTCATTTAGGAGCGATGAAACTAAAACGGAATCTTTTTACGTTTTCGACAAAGCAAGAACAAAACAATTCTCTTGATTTTTCTTTCTTTTTAGTTTTTTTTTTTTTTGTACAATTTTACTTGAATTTAGTAGGCATTTAAGATTTTTGGTAGAGATCTATATCAAATCTCTTACTTCAAGGGATTGGGAACTGTTTGAGAGATATTCGAAAACAAAGAACTGAAACAGATGTGATTGTGGCAACTCGACACATAGTTTGATATGACTATTTTCATTGCTCGCTTCATTTGATCTACAAATTATCCAGCACAATATTTCATTAAATAGGCAAATGTAACCTAATGTAACTTCACGCCTTTCACTCTTAAATATGTAACGGGAACGCGCTTCTTTCAAACCACTGTAACTAATCACGGGAACCTGTTCCAAGATAAACGAGGAACGAGCTTTTGTTCCTGTTTTAGAGGAACGTGCATAACACTTGTGCTAAAAGTGTTTGTCCACTTGACATTTTTTAGCTATGTTTTCTGCAAGTTACTTGAATGAACTGTCATTCATTTTCTTTGGTATCTCTCTTGGTATTTCAGCCAACATATCAAGCGGTTCCTGTGGATGGGATTGCTGCTCGTGATCACAACTCACTCCATCAAGACATTCATAAGGAATTATGACTGGTGAGGTGCACTCATTTTCGTTGGCCAGAAATCGAGTGAGATCAAAGGTCACTACGAAGAGTTTGAATTCTCGATTTTGAAGTGGAAAGAATGTGTTCGTAATCTGAGCTAATTTGTTACCAAAGCGGACTCGTCAAGAAGAATGACATAGAGCCTCTTTTGAACGATGCACTGAGTCAGGGGCAAACAGAAGTGGCTTATGACAGCATAGCAAATGGCAGGGCATTTCAACGGGCAACATTTGTTATCTGGAGGCAGCACTGTCTTGAAGAAGTGCATGAGACTTTTTCTATCCTTGGAAGCATATCATCGTCGCTTGTGTTTTACAGCGACAGCTGTTGTGGGCTCTTCCCACCACTGGCAAATGACGTCCATTGTTGACGTTGTAGTTGTAGTAGTAGGTAGTCGTAATTGTTGTCGTTGTTGATGAGGTAGTTTGCGATGCAGGGCGTTTGTCGTCAGTGTTGCCAAATCCTCGAAAAAGATTGCCAGCGGCCTGCAAGAATCAAACCTTGGGTCCACTGCGTGCGAAGCAGAGGCGTTACCACTGACCTATGCCACAGCTTAACAACCCGTTCTAAACTTAGGGTTTTGTAGTACCCAATGCCCACTGTAGCTGTTCTGTAGAGAGAAAAAAAGCCTATAACAAGATGCCATTGTAGCACTGTCAGTGCCAAGAGCTCGTGCTACAAAAAAAGAAACAAGAGCGTACTGAACAAAACAGATGTCTATTTTGTTCCGATTGTGGTGCCAGATGCCCAATGACTACGTTCTGACCTGTTGCAGCTATCGCTGTGACTGTACTTTTGATTAACATAGGACTGCTCAATTTTGTAGAAGCAGACATAAACCTGTGGATCATCCACCCCCTCAAAACTGAATGGCCGTGTTCTTGAGCAGCAATGATTATCGCCAGTGGTTACTGCATGCCCTTGTCGTCTCAACTCTTGGTTCTCCGGTTAGAAGTGTGCCAGCAACAAAGAAAAGAAAGTAGTGAGAGAATCCTAAGTTCTCTCATTGCCGTCAATTTCATGTTCCTCTACCCTGCATTGATTCAGGTCAGACTCCAATAGGGCCAAGCCCGAGAGACCTTTCCAGAATCAGTGGGAAAGATCTCACGTCGTGTAACACTGCAACAAAAGTCGTGAAATATGCTTCTCAATAGGCTCCAAAATTGCTTTACTGTCCCTTTTAATCAAGTTCCAACTTCAAGTTGTCCCAAGTACATTTGTGTTCTTTGTAGTGTTGTGTGAGTATCTCGAAATTTAGCGATTAGTAGTTTTGAATACTACAGTATTCGATATTCGTTTCGAGATGAACTGAGACATTCGTATTTTTCGAAGTGTTGATCGTGGCGGGTTAGCTCCGTTGAGCGCGCTGCTTACTAAGCATCGGGCACAGTTGAGAAGCAACACCCGCAAAAGCGAGCTTCGCGGGTGTTGCTTCTCCGCAGTGCACCGGTGCTCGGTAAGAAGCACACTTAAAGGCCGACGTACAACCTCGGTTTTCTGCAGGGAAGATAATCTTCTTAGCACTTCCCTCTCTTGAGTTGCAAGGGGAGCCAAGTTGGGGCAAGGTAAAAAGTGGAGAGGATATAGAAAAAGAGGAGGCGGGCAATAGTGGAAAGCGCGAAGTGTACGTCGTCGCCTTTTAACGGGTAACCCGTCGCTATCAACATTTGGAAAGGTGCGAAGATCGCATTTGCATGCTTCCGGAGGAAAGCACATTTTTAAAGTGGGATCATGCAGGCGTGCGCCTGCTGTATCTAAAAAGAACAGAAACTTTGCAAATGTTGATGTCTACATTGCAATAAAATTTTCAAAATTAAACTGTGGCTGTTAGGCAGAGGTGCAATAACAACCTGCATTCACCATTTGTGATTTTTTTTTTTTTTTCAAATTCGGAGATTGAGAAAGAATATTTGCATGTAGCAAGATTTGCAAATTCACTCAATTAGGCATAGCTGGACATCTCTTCTACATTACATCTGTCAATCCCAAGGCATCACACTTTCTGAGGTCACAATTCATAAATATAGTTAGATTCAAATTAGCTTTATAAATGGACATGTAGAAGCTTGGTAACAACCTTCACTAGTTTAGCTGGGTTTTCGTTTAAGCATGGTGCAACAGTAGTGAAAGGCTTGGGAAACTATTCTATCTTTGATTCTAAAATATATGGCCAAACAACTTTTCGCTTCGAACTCAAAATTCATCATGCGCACATAACTAATTTTTTCTTCAACAGGTAGCAAAATTTAGAACTTATAAATTTCAGGTAGTTCTCATTGCAATGCCAACCCTTCCATGCATGATACCTTGGAAACTTAACTTCCTAAAATTTGCAAACAGAGCTCCCTACCCATCTAATATATTTGATGTCTATGCTATGTCTGGAGGACACTTCATTTTATGTAATTTGCTTGCATTGATTCCATATTGCTCCAAGTAATCACTTTGGTATGGATGTGTGCCTGAGCTACCATAGTAGCGGAAAATTAATTTTAGAAAACTGAGAAACAAAGGCAGTACATTGATACTAGTATGATTTTCCCAACCATGTTGGGAAAAATCTGCCTTAAAGTAGCAGCAAACAAGAACTATGATCACTGAAAGTCGTCTGGAGTGTACAGGGGAGGAGTCCCGACCACTCTGTCCATTGGTCATTGTATATTCAACCATTGTATATAGATTCTTCTCAACTATATTATCATTTTTGAGTAAGCCATGTCTAATTGCTCACCCATTTGCAACAAACTGCTACTATACCAATGTTATTCTACACAACTTTTTATGTTGTTAATAATGCATGGCATTTGTAAAAAATTATTATTTATAATAACACATGGCATTTATAAAAATCATGGCAAGACATGAATATGTTGCAAATGCCCTATTATTTTATCAACTTTATTTTTCTTTAAGAGTCATGTCTTGCCATGATTTTTATTGAATTCGGTTAACATTACCAGTCATGTGCAAATAGTGAATTTTGGGCTTGAAGCGTAATTCAGAGCGGATAGGTAATAATAATTATAATAATAATGATAATGATCATCATCGTCATCATTATCATCATGTTTATTCAGAAAACAGTGTACAGGTAATTTTTTGGGACCCTCAAAAGCACTTTTGTGCTTGTGGGCAGGATCCCCCATCCAGAAGAGATGACCACGATGAATAAAAATAAAATAACAAAGCAAAAAGGAAAAATAAAGTTACAAAAAATGGTCGATCTGTCACAAACCAGACAATACAATGAAATCCTTTTTCACGGCACAATACAATACAGTGTTTGCACGGCACAATACTGTTAAACTATCTAAATTCAAACACCATATTTTTAGTCCCCTTTTCACCGCTCTTAGTGAGCCCAAATTAAAAGCCCTGCTGGTAATTTATTATAACAATAAGGGACATAGAATAACCTAACCTCCTTTCCATAATTTGTAAATATTTTTGGGAAAAGAAACTGCTTATTTTGTCTTAAAGTTTTCCACTTCCGTGAAGGTGATTTAAATGAGCTACTGTAACATTGTTTTACTGCAATACAATACCAGTACAAACTCTCGGACAAAAGTATCTGCAAAGAACTCTTTTTTGTGTGTGTCCAGATTCTCGAATTTTGTTTCATGGGCAATATTACCAACTATTTGATGGAGTATGTTATATAATTTCTGCTTCCTGTTGGAGCATGCAGCATACACAGTTAAACCGTACCGAAGGAAAGACTCACCCAGAGCTTTGTACACCATTGAAGCAAAGTGGCACTTCAACCATGGAGTGCAAACGTTACAGACAAAACTCTGAGACGTTTGGCAGCAAACTCCGTGTGAGCACTCCACATTAAACGAAAATTCAGCTGAACTCTTGAAGATTGTTCCCAGCGGTCCACTTGTCTACTTCTAAGCTCAGTTAATTTTAATATAGCTATATTTATAAACTGTGACATGTAAACGACAAAATTGTTGCAGCTATCCTAATCGAGGGGATTTATAAGTCTGCTCGCTATATGCTAATATTATTTCTTCAATTTCAAACTTAACAAAAAAAAACAACAGGCACGAATGATAAACGCAGGTTGTCAAGGCATCGCTGCCTAACACATAGTCTTGCATAATTTTTTTTTTTTATTGGTTACAACGATGCAGCACAAAGTGCTATGTCAAGACAACACACTTGCCCAGCACTTGTGGGCGCGCTAAAGTTCTTTCATATTCTTAATCTCGTCAAACAGGTGCGCCCAGTCAGGTGCAGTATCTGCACTCCTGCACATCACAGATTGAACCTTCATAACAACCTCAATGAAGTGTTTCTGCACAGATTTGATTTTGGGATCAGCATGTCGAAATTCCATACGTGTCTTCTAAGTGCTAAACAAACCAAGCACCATGAACAGGTCATACGGGACCGTGTCACTCTTTTCGACTGGCAGGTATTGAATAGTTTCGTAGGTCAAATCCAAATCTTTCTTGAGTGTTCTTTGCAAGATGTCCCAGAAGAACACCGCGTCCCAACAATACAGGAAAACATGTTCGATGGTTTCAGGAGTCTTACATAGAAGACAATTCACACCCCAAGGAATGAAGATTCTCTTAGTCGCATAATCGCGGCGTGTTAGTACCTTTGAGTGTGCTTCTCACCGAGGCTGCTAGTGCGCTGTTGGAAAACAACACCCGCAGAGCCCGCGAACTCTGCAAGTGTTGCTTTCCTGCAGTGCACAGATGCTCGGTGAGAAGCGCACTCAACAAAACTAACTCTCTGCGATCAACACTTAAAAAGATTACAGGAGGACACTTAAGCTTCGCCTTTAAGAGTGATACGTGATAGCTAAACATATACCCCCCCCCTTGTTCCCAAGCCGTTCAAGCGTGTCTGGCTTGCAACCGAAGGGTCGTGGATTCGATCGCACTTCGCCTAAAATTGTTCAAATTTTTCTTTTAAGGCAAAGGAATTACTTATTGACCAGTCAGGATTTTCATGTCCCACCAACGCCGACACCGATGCCAGATTTTTTGGGATACGTAGCTCCTAAACGCTATCGCATTAAAAGTAGGAATATCGCAGTTTATCTCGAAGCGAATATCGAATAGCGTATTATTCGAAACTACTATTCGAAAATTTAAATGTTTGCGCAACACTAAACATTACTTTTGATACAGCTTTTCTGTGCCCATTTCTGTTGTAGCCCTTCAGAGTTAACTTCAAATGAGCAGTGGAGCATATTGTTTCAACATAGTTTTTCAATTGCCTTTGACACAGTGCAACACACAGGATATGGTTGTTATCACTGGCTTGCGCATGTTTGTGTGCAAGTATGCATGCCACATTTTTTTCTTTCTTGAATTGCACTGCAGGGAGTCTGAGTATAGCATCTTCATGGCGGGGCCCGGGTGAACCGCCAGAACGCCAAGCTGTACAACAATGTGGGCCATGCACTCGAGGGGCAGGGAAAGTTCGCCCAGGCCCTCGAGTACTTTCTCAAGGCTGCCAGGTGAGCCGCTCCTCTCCACTTTTGGATTGGGACATGTCCCGCATTTCTCCTTGTGTCGGCAACATTTCGGCGATAACAGGAGACTCAGTACAGGCAAAGCTTCCTTTCATTCATCTAGAAAGCAGTGCTATCGACATTGTAAAAAGCCGGGTACAAATATTGGCACAGTTTGACCTTTTCTGTTCATGATCACGAAAATGATAACAACTGTCTTTTATTACTTCTATGAATGTATTAGGAAGGTCTCAATTTTTATTCTAAGCCATTCTTCATTTTGAGTGAACCGTATTCTTTGCCAGCAGTCAAATGTGTTTCTTGTAGGTTAGTTTGAAAATATGTCATTTCAAAGAAAGGGTTCGCAAGTGTTTGCAGCTCACTGGTATTCTCAGAAAATATTTTGAAGAAGAGCCCAATAAAATATTACCAGTTTTCCCAGTCTCTTGCAAAAATATTTTTCTAATGTTATTAATTTTTTACTCACATTTATAAACAATATCTTTTTACAATTAAACTCCAGTTGCTTGTCATTTAGTTTTTAAAACAATTATTTGTTCCTATGCATTTCTTTTGGGTAGGGGTGCAAGCGAATATTAAAATTTTCGAATACCGAATCGAATATGAATAAGACAAAAAGCGGGGCTTCGAATATTGAATCGAATATCGAAGATGTGTCTTGTAATAAAAAATTGCAAAACAAGAGGTAACAGCACGTTTTATTGCCTTTTTAAAATAAATCAATGCAACCACATTTACTGGGCTGCAGCAGGCTAAAGATGCTTCTAGTAATGCACTCATTACAAGTTATTCTGCAGGAAAATTAACTGTTCAACGTGTTCAGAAAGTAAGCCAACATTTCCGCCAGTAGAAAGACCCTTTAATCGGGAAAGCTGCGTAAATTTCCCAAAGTTCAAGAAGTTTGACTTAGTTTTGGCCGGCTGCTACACGAATATTTCGAATTTTGGAAAACAAACAATTTAGAAAGTACCGTATTTACTCGCACAATGAACGCACTCGCGTAATGAACGCACCCCCCAAGTCGGCTCTCAAAATTTCGACTTTTTTTTCCCTCGCGTAATAAACGCACCCCCAACTCGGACGTCAAAATTTTGACCCCCTCCCCCCACGCGCGCGAAATGAATGCACTTTTCTATTCTGGTGCAGTGAGGTCGTGAATGCATGGGTAGCGTGGGCGAACAAAACACCTTGCAAAAGGCGTTAAAAAATAAAAAAATCCAGCGGAAGCAAGAAAAGAAAACATGGAGAGGAGCTTTTTTTTTTTTTTCTTGCACAGCGCAGTTTGGACTTTGGGTCGCGCGCCTCGCGGAAGGAGATAAGAAAAGAAGCGGAGAAGTCCTCGCCTAAGCGAAGCAAAACAGCTTGCGAAAGGCGGCAAAAAAGAAAAAAACACGGAACCAAAAGAAAAGAAAACAAAAAACATAAAAAGGAGCTTTCTTTTTTTCTTGCTTTTTGCGCAGCGCAGTTTAGTTTCCGGGTTGCACGTCGCGCCCCGCGCGCAAGGAGATAAGAAAGAAAAGCCCCCGGCTAAGCAAAGCAAAACAGCTTGCGAAAGGCGGCAAAAAAAAGTCCACGGAACCAAGAGAAAAAGAAACATAAAAACAAGCTTTTTTTTCTCTTTTTTTTTTTACACAGCGCTTTGGCTTGGTTTTGAGGTCGCGCGCAAGGAAATAAGAAAGAAAAGCGGAGCGGAAAGAAAGAAATGCGCAAGAAAGAAAACATGGAGAGGAGCTTTTTTTGCGCATCGTAGTTTGGTTTTCGAGTCGCTCGCCGCGCGCAAAGGGATAAGAAGTTACGTCGATGTTTCGGGATAAAAGGGCCTTTCATTATGCGAGTAAATACGGACGCAAAAATCTTACCCCGCGTAATGAACGCACCCCCAACTTTGCATCGATTTTTCGGGAAAAAAAGTGCGTTCATTATGCGAGTAAATACGGTAGTTTATTTTATATTTTATAAAATGGCTACCAATGTTTACACCATATAAAAGCGAAAATATGTGCTTTTAACGCTTTTCATTAGTGGTAATGTGAACCAGTGATGCCAATAAACCCAACAAATATTGCACTTTTCCTCCGCCAGGTGCGTCAACCAGCTGTTTTTGTTTTTTTTAATTTTCGCGCTTGCACACAAAATTAGAACTTCAGTCGAATCTTGTCGAACATCACGTTGAAATTTAGAAAAAGTCAAACTTAGTCGTACTCAAACCTGGGCAGGTTCGCGACATCCTTAGTTTTGACTGTGCGGGAGTGGCAGGAGTTGTTGTCGATGGCGATGCAATGTTCTGCTCGATCCTAGCTTTTTCTTTTTTTAAATTTCAAACATTTATATTAGATAACACTCTGAGATTTATTTTATATTTATATTTCACTCTCGAGGTTTATTTTATTGTATCAATTTATAGAATGCGCAATTACATCACATATTGCTATAAAAGCGCAACACAACAAAGGGCTTGGTGAAAAAGAAACTGAAACTGATCCTGTCTTGCTGCCATCGGACAGATAGAAACGGAGCAGACCGATAATGCACACATCATACGCCTTCTTCAGTGAATAAACATATTTATAGGTTTAATGCGTGGCAAGCAGATTATTCGTTACTTGCTCGAATATTCGTAGTTTGTGCAAATATTTGCCGTTTCTTCCCGAATATTCGGCTTTTGGCCGTAATATTCAATAACTTTTGAATATGCAATTTTCGAATCAAATATGTTTCAAATAAGGAAAATATTCGATTCGTATTCGAAATTTAGAATATTCGCACACCCCTACTTTTGGGCTGTGTCATTTAGAAGTGAGCTTAAACTGTGGCCAGCAGAATACTAGTTTCAAAGGCCTGAAGAAGGTGCATCATGTATTTGTCTAAAATTTTTGCTACTTTTTTATTAGGTGCATATCCTATATTCAGTTGCCTTTCTTCATTTACTTCTATTCAATTTGAATTAGAAAGATTTTTATATTCATGCACCTTTAATTATTACTCTTTTTATTATTACCATTGTTTGACTCACACTGTGTTACTGTTACTTTGGTGCAGTGTGCAGCCAGATGACATTGGAGCTCATATCAACGTCGGTCGCACCTACAACAACCTGCTCATGTATGAGGAAGCAGAGAAAGCATTCTGGAAGGTGGGTTCCTCGTAATTATTTTGAGGGACGTAGACACCTGCCTCTTCTCGGTGACGACCCTCGGTGCTCTGCCTCACGTTGTCTAGTGCCAGTGTTAAAGCACCAAAAGCAGCAGACAAGTGGAAAGGAGACGTACGATCATGATCCACATACTAGAGGTGAACGCGTGATCGTCAGCCACTTCGCGCGGGCAGTGTCACAAAGCGTCAACCACGGCAGCGTGTGTGCTTTGCGAACCAAGCGCAACATGGCGCGCAAGCCGCCACACCCGTTGATTGATGGTGTTGCCTCTACAGAGTGGTCCGTGATGGCACATCTCGCTTTTACGTGGATCACGAATGTACATGCCGTGCACTAACTGAACGTTTAATGGAGATAATGCCTGCGAATCGCAAGAAATACCAGCTCTATATACAGATTTCAGACTCTCTCGGACCATACAAGACAACTCAGGTAGCACTAACAGACACGTCCTCCTCGCTCCACATTCCGGAAAACCTTCAGTATCTTCCCCGTCGTCTGGTTTTGGCGTCGCATTAAGATAGTGGTGTTTGCGAATTCGGTAATGCATTTGCACCTGGCACAGTAGCCAGCCAGATTACCCAAGGGGTGAAGGTGTCTATGTCTCCATTCTACTTGTCCATTGTTTTTTGGCACTTAATCCTCGCGGTATGCAGTACAAACTAGAAATACACACTTTCTTCGTTTTCTCCACTTTCTTCTCTAAACATTTGCATTGCAGTGGCCTCTACTCTGAGCTAAAGGTCACTTTGCTGGTCTCAATTCACTGGAATGATGTTTAGAGTGGAAATTTGTAGCTGCAATCCATAGCAGATGTGTGAACTCATCACAAGCCCAGCTCGAAAAGGGTCTTTCGTAGCTGCCTGCAACCTGTCTGACTGGAAACTCACGTCCTCCCTCCAGTAGATTCCGGGCACGAGTTCCGGTTTCAGCATGGCTGGTTGCTCTTACAGTTTGATCGCTGTCGTAACTGACTTAATTTTCGCAAAGACCTCAATTTTGCGATTCGAAAAATATCGCAAAAAAATTAATCTCGCAAATATATTACTTGGTGCTAACAGATACCTAACGTATCACTCTGGGTCGCAAAATATTCCACTTGTAAAATATTCTCCAACCTCACACTACGCAAAACTCGCAAAGTATTGAGCCTGGAAAAATAAAGCTGTTTATACAGTATTTGTCTTTCTAAGAGATACTTCTCTAAAACTGCTGCAATTATGCTGTATCTGGGCCCTTTGGGAATTGGGAGCCACTGTCTCTAGAAAGAAATTGCATCTTGGAAATTAAAAAATTTTATTTTTCAAGGAAGAAGTATAATTATTAACTTATAGCCACAAACTTCTAAGGGCAGAGAAGATGTACGTGCTAAGCTTAGTAACCCAATATTTTCTCGTCCTGTTCTATTTTAGCTCGTAAAATGTGTCGCCCAGTCCAGAAATCATTGGAAAGCAATTGGCAAAATGGCCTAGCTGTTATTCACAATTTGCTATTGCAGTTAGTTGGTAAAGAATACTTGATTGAAAAGTGCCTGACACCGCACTAAGGTTTTTTTACTGTATTTTGGAAGAGTTGGGTCGTAGACATGCTGCATATAGGAATGCTCCACGTGCTCCAGAGAGCATATTTGAACAAGCTGCACCCACATATCAGATTCTTTCGAACCCCGGAGGAAAGCTTACCGCACAGAAAAGCTCACCCTTCTTTTGACACACCTGCAGAAAAGGTCACTTTGAATACAATTTTTATGCATGGTGATTATTAAACTTTTAATAACTACACCGTAAAATCCCGTAAGGGCACCCTCTCCCGAGAGATCACTTATCCTGTTTTTCTGGCTAAATATCCGTAACATTGAAATTCCAAAACATTGCCCAAACATTGATTCTTGTCGGCCATCAAGCAATGTCAGGGCAAAGTCACATCAACCGCGCGACCTGCAGTACCGGTACGAGTGACCAGCGGGTTTGCAGCAAGTTTCATCGTTTCTGTTTGCGATCTGCACACGCAATATCATTTCCCTGACACGCGAGTTTGTAGCGAGTTCCCGCGTGTTTTTGTCCGCGATCTGTGCACACGATATGGCTTCCTGTGGCATGCAAGTTGAGTCTGTTTCTGCATGTTTAGAGCACCGTGAAGCACGAATCTGCTGCATTCGCAGTCTACGGTATCCTTTTCCGTTACACTGGAGCTTGTAGCGAATTCCCGCACGTTTATCCTGTTTTGAAACGCTAATTTGCCATGTCCGAGATCTGCAGTATCAGTTCCCGTGTCACATTGTTTGTCGTGGGTGCGCCTTGTGTTCATCATTAAGTTTTTATAAAGTTTTGCTGCCTCATCATCAAAGATAGCCCACCTCATGTTTTTCATTTCTATATTTTGGGTGGGTGCCCTGATGGGATTTTACGCTAGCGCAATTAAACCTATAGTCACCCCTCAAGCAGGCAGAACACATTTCAAAGCTGCGCGCTCTATTGTAGCCCTTGGTCCACTTTCTTGTCGACTGTTTTCGCCCGACTGTTGCCATACCCAATTCTGGCTTAGTCACAACGAAGGCAGTATCAACTTTCTTTATTTGCCAATTAGAAGGACTTAGAATTGAAAGTATACCTTTCTAAACAAATAGGGAAATGCGAAGGTTTGGCATAGCTTAAATTTAAGTGTGCTACTAGGTGAAAGTTAACTTAATATAGTACAGTAGTACAAAAATCCAGGAATAACTGAAGTTGCAATGTAGTGCATCGGTTATATTTTACCCCAACCATCTTTCAATTACCGTTCTATAGAAATTATTTTCATATCCTCGTCACACCGCCTAGGCTGTGTACAAGGCACACTTAACAAAAATTATCTGATAGGGATGTGCAGAAGAACCACATACACATATGGCATCCAAACATACTTCGGACGAACGAATGTTTTCAGCGGAAGAAATGCTCGATTCATAAATTCGTCGGGTGAGCTTTTTTTCGTACCCTCCAAAAATGCCGGTCAGCTTTTCTTGGCTTCTGACGGTTTTGCGGCGAGTTTTTGTGAGCTTATCTCTGGTGAGCTCTTCTCCGCCGGCTCTCGATTTCTCGGATGCATCGTAGGTCGTACTGACGAGTATCGGGCATTCTCAGCAAATGGGGTTGCAGCTCTCTTTCATTCTTGGAGCAAAGAGAAAAGTGCACAGCACTTGAAGTGTGCGATACCGATTTCTGTCTGGCACACAACAGCTTCGACAATGGTGCCTACAATGCATCTCTGGCCGGTGTGTTTAGCGCCTTAAGCCTCCCGTGTGTTGAAAGCGGTCCCAAAGCGGCAACAAATTACGTAGCAGGAACTGGCGCGTCGTGCAGTTGGGTGCCGCAATGCCCGGCGGTTGTTAGTGAAAATTCTGGCAAAGTAGGCGAGCGAACGCAAGCATCGCCGTCGTCGCATCATGCACTTTCGCCGGCTCAGACGGCCGTCTCCTGACCGCTGCACTTCGTGGACCGTCGGGCCACTGTGCTACAACTGGGGTTGCGGCGGGCAGCAGGGCGACGCGAGCGTGACGTTGTTAGGCGGAAATCGAGGGACCGCGAATCAGGACACGGCGCTTGTGAACGCGGGCCTGCATAAAAACTTATCCGTCGCCGCCGTCCCCAGGCCAAGGACCTGCTGCCCCAGCCCAGGCCCGGAGAGCCGTACAAGGCGCGCATTGCCCCCAACCACCTCAACGTCTTCCTCAACCTCGCCAACCTTATCTCCACGCAACGGGTCGCGTCTCGAGGAAGCCGACGGGGTAAGTAGAGCGACCTCTCCTTTTTCGTTTTCTTCTTCTTTTCTTTTGTCACCAACTCCTCACTAGCGGAGGAGGAGTCACACGCGGAAGAATGGTCCAAAACGCTCGTAGAGAAGCGGCCTTGCAGAGTGCCGAGTTTTGAGCAGAAACGTACCTTGTCGCTTTGCGTTCACGAAATGTAGATTTTACACTGAAATCAAATAAGCGTAAAGCTTCTTGAACCTTTGATTTTGATGTGTGCCAGTTAAACAGTGTGTAACTAGACTCTTTTAATGACGCATGCCCTGTTTTAAGGTGGCTGTGGCAACGAAAATTGTGATTGTGCAGCACACGGACGTGCGCTTTTGGGGGGGGGGAGGTGTAACCACTTGCGCATTGCTACACTCACATTCAGTAAGGTTACACATCACCGCTTCTTCTGCTAGAGCAATGTTCGATAGCCCGGAAAATATGATATGCAAAGTGTTGAAAATGCAATGAGCGTACGTAAGCGAGAATAATTTTATTTATCTTGAGAGTTATGATATCATAACGCGAATGCTTATACATTTCTCTGCTTGCAATAAATTGTAGCACTTTGGTAAATATGAAATGAAAGTTCTACCTAAATATATCTTTATAATCATTTTATAACTTCAAGTTTAAATTTAAATCATTATTTCACGTCGAAAGAAAGCTTCACTATGTTAACTATAAAATGTTAAACATCTGAAAGAATTTAA
>JAZHYW010035699.1:0-37664 GCA_037355805.1 Ixodes ricinus
GCTAAGCTGGTGAACGTCGTCGGAGTGGAGGTGGTCCACGGCCGAACGGTCGTTCACGAAGATACAAAGGACGGGGGTCAAAGCTCACCGGTGCGCCGGACGGTTCCCCGTTGTTGCCGCCGCCGAAATCCCAGGAAGAAGACCCAGCGATCCCGCTGTCCGTTGGTTTTAAGATAACAGCGGGGCGAAAGGGCCAATCAAGGAGCGACACGTCGATCTCCTTTGTGCGGGGGTTCGTTACGGAAATCGCCCCAAAGGGGGAGAGGAGGAAGCCACTCACAGTGGTAAGCAGCGCCACCTCTCGCTACGCCAGCGCGGCCGCCACGGCGCGCCAAGACGCTGACGCGACAGAATGTTGAGGGATCACAATCCCCACACTCCCCCTCCTTAGCCAATAGTCACCCGCAAACGGGTAGACCGACACAAACAAACACACAACATCTAACTAAAATAAATAAAAAAAAAAAAAGGCCGCCAGTGGCCACAATGCCCGGGACAACTCCCCCAGTCTCTTACGGCCGCGTTGTCGCCCAGATCGTCCAGCAGGCCGCCACGAGCATCCTGTACTTGGGGGTTGAAGTGGACGCAGCGAACAGGGTCCGTGTGGTCGCAGTTGAGCACTGCCGTCGGTAGAACCCCCCCACGCCCTCCGCCGTGCTCCACACGGCCGTCCGTCGACCCGCTCAAGACGAACTGTGAGTTATGGGGAAGGAGGCCTCCAGGGGCACCGCCTTGGAAGGCGTCGATGAGGTGGGTGACCGCCCCGTTGGTCGAGAACGATGCTCTTCCCGTCGGGGCTGAACTTGAGCCCCGTCCAGTCGCACTCCTTGTTCTGGGGCAGCTGGAACGTGTTGAAGGGGCCCTTGTCGAAGGCGCGCAGGTCGTAGAGCTCGACCGGCGCCGAGTAGAGCCGCACGGCGAAGAATGAGGCCCTCCGGGTCGGAGTTGCCCACGGGACGTCCCGTCAGGTGCATCACCCCCTGGCAGTTGGGAGAGCGCAGGTCCCACAGCCGCAGGGACTTGTCCACGGGACGAACGGGAACAGCTGGTCCCTGGTCGGCAAGCTTTCCGACCGCGGCGCGGGTCCCGAAGATGACGAGCGGGCAGTCCCTGGCCGGATGTCGATCCCATCGGCCCCCGAAAACGACGGGTTGCTGGTTTGGCCCGCGGCTGGCTGGGGTAGCGGGGCCGCCTGACGAGTCCCGCGCAGTCGTGGTCCATGAACGCCGCTGAACTGCCGTAGCCAGGAGACAGCAGCTCCCGAACGGCGCGAAGCAAAGGCTGGAGGTCCGTCCTCTTCGTAGGTGCGAGACGTACTGCGGTAGAATGACCAGTTGGTCTCCGACCGCTTGTGACGACGCTCGCACCGCGCTCTACGGTGACGTGTGGCCCACGTGAGCGTAGGTGGCGATAACTGACCAATGTCCGTTACGCCTACCCTTTCCCTCGGAAGCCGTTGTTAGGGGGATTCCCCTACGGGTTGATCGGGGAGCGAACGTTGAGGTGACCTACTTAGGTCACTGCTTGCCAGTAACAATGGTGTCTGGCGCGTTCGCGAAGGCAGCAGATGCATTGTGTTTTGCACTTCCCTTAATGTGACATTTCGCCACATACTGGGGCTGCCTCTACGAAAACTTCGGATAATAGTTCCTCCGTCTACGCAGATTGTAGCGAGACGCCTGTTGTTCGTCGTCGGCGTTATCTCGCGTTGCGTGTGCATGTCTTTGCGGGGGCTGAGTTTGCTCGTTGGCCCCGTTTTCCCTCTCATGGTAGGGTTTCAGATCGCACACATGTACCGGCCCACCGACTTTTCTTGATTGCAAGTTTGTCAGCTTGTACACGAGTGGGGAAAGAATTCCTTGCACTCGATACGGGCCACACCACTTCGGGGCCAAAGCGGCCGAGAAGCCTTTGCTGGCATCACTCAGAACATGGTTCCGCCTGAGGACGAGATCGCCCACTTTGTAGCGGAGGTCTCGGTGCGAGCGGTCGTACTGAGCTTTTTGTTTAGCTCGTGCTACCCCGAGATTACGACGTGCCTCTGAGAAGGCTTCCGTCATCCGAGTTTGTAGCTGGCGCGCGTGGTCCGTTTGCGTCGGCGTCGGCTGCGCGTTGTCCACCCCGGCGCTCGCCCCTAGGACACGGTCCATGGGGTTCGGAAGCTCTCTCCCGAATGTGAGGAACGCGGGGGTGAAGCCCGTCGAACGGTTGAGAGTGGTCCGAAGTGCGAACCCGATCTCGGGGATATATGCGTCCCAGTCACGGTGCCTTTCCGCGAAGGCGGCAAGCATTGGTTTGATGTTTCTGTTACATCGCTCCGTGATGTTCGACTGCGGGTGGTACGGCGTGGTTGTTTTGTGCTTTATGCCAAGGGCATTGCACGCGTCCACGAATACCTTCCCGACGAAGTAGCTCGCTCGATCTGTCAAAAGAGCTTCGGGGAATCCAAAACGGGTGAAAACCTCCATGAGCTTCTCCGTGATGGCTCGGGCTGTCAGCGTACGGAGTGGAAAAAGTTCCGTCCATTTGCTGAAGTGGTCAGTGACAACCAGCAGATACTGGTGACCTTTCGGGCTCCTCGGTAGGGGGCCGACCACGTCGCAAGCTGCTAGAGACCATGATTGCTGGCTCGGAATCGGTTGCATTAAGCCCGGCGGTTTGCCGCCTCTTGGTTTGAAGCTTTGGCAGGAGTGGCACGTGCGGGTGTAACGGAAAACGTCCCGTTTCATGCCCGGCCAGGTGGCGATGCGGCATAACTTTGAGTAAGTCTTGGAGCCGCTCGCGTGTCCGGCCAAGTGCGAGTCGTGATAGTAGCGCAAAACTGCGTTTCTCAGACTGCGGGGTACTACTACCTTGAACGCCTCGTTGGAGTCGTTGTCAGAGGGTATGTACCTCAGCAAAAGCCCGTCATTGCTCAGCAGATATGAATCCTCCGTGCCCGCACCAATACCAGATACGTCTCGGCACTCGGCGCCTACTACAATACCAGTAGTGTTGCGCCCGGCGGTCGCACCGCCCGCCTCCACGGCGTCCGACTCTTCCGCGAGTCCGTCGATCACCTTTCGACAAAACGGATCATTCTGCTGCGCTTTCAGAAGCTCTTCTTTGCTGAACACGATGCCCACTGCGCTCACTGCGTCTAGGTGGTTGATCGTCTCGTCCGGGGTGGTCAACTCGGCCGCCCCCTTTGGGACTGAGTCACGGCTTCGCCTGGCACTGAGAGTGTCGTTGGCTCGGCCTGGGTCTTTGCGGAAATCTGTGTGCAGTCTACGGGGGCTCGTGACAATGCGTCCGCCACCACGTTTGTGCTGCCTTTCCTGTACCGCACGACGTAGTCGTATTTTTGCAGCATCAAAGCCCATCTTGCCAAGCGACCCGCGGGTTCGCGAAGTCGGGAGAGCCATATTAGGCTTTGGTGATCTGTTTCGATCACGAAGGTGGTCCCGTCGACATAAATGTCGAAACGCCGGAGTGCAAAGACGATGGCCAAGCACTCTTGTTCGCATGTGCTGTAATTCCTTTCAGCTGGCGTCAACGAGCGGCTGGCAAAAGCCACCGGTCGGAGTACACCTTCGTGCTGTTGGAGCAGGACCGCGCCCAAGCCCAGATTGCTGGCATCTGTTTGGATCAGAAAGGGCTTGTTCAAGTCGGGTAGCTTGAGTTCGGCTGTGTCTGCGAGCGCTCGGGAGGTGCGG
Organism: Ixodes ricinus; assembly: GCA_037355805.1. Lineage (NCBI taxonomy): Eukaryota > Metazoa > Arthropoda > Arachnida > Ixodida > Ixodidae > Ixodes > Ixodes ricinus. Next base: position 3,696 of record JAZHYW010035699.1, read on the forward strand.
CGAAAGGCCGCTTCCTGCTCGGGACCCCAGCTCCAACTCACGGACTTTCGCAATAGGCGTGTCAGTGGTGCTTGAAGTGTCGCGCAGTTTGGGATGAATTGGCGATAAAAGTTCACCATTCCCAGGTAGCGGCGGAGGGAGCTCACGTCGGTTGGCGCAGGAAACTCCAGGATTGCCTGTAGTTTGTCGGGATGTGGCGCAATGCGCCCGCGATCGAGTTGAAACCCGAGCAGGGCGATGCGAGTTTCGGCTATTTGAGCCTTTTCGGGGTTCAGGGTCATTCCCGCGGCCTTTAGCCGGTCGAGTACGTCCTCGAGATGACGTAGGTGATCTTCGAAGGTGTTGGAGTAGACGACGATGTCGTCGAGATAGGCCATTGCGTGTTTCCATTTGGCTTCCCCCAGTACTCGGTCGATCAGTCGCTGGAACGTCATGGGCGCTCCGCACAGACCGAAGGGCATTCGTGTGAATTCGAAAAGCCCGCGGTGACAACAGAAGGCTGTTTTTGCCTCGTCACCTGGTTCCATCCGAACCTGGAGGTAGCCTCGGCTAGCGTCCAGGGTGGTGAAGTACCGCGCACTGCCCAAATTGGACAGAATCGAGTCGATGCTCGGTAGCGGGTAAGCGTCCTTTCGTGTGACGTCGTTCAGACGGCGGTAGTCCACGCAAAGACGTGAGCTGCCGTCTTTCTTCGGGACCAACACCACGGGGAATGCCCAGGGGCTGTTAGATCGCCGGACAACTCCGGTGTCGATCATTTCGTCCAGGGCACAGTCAATGGCTTTTCGTTTAGCCAAGCTTACGGGTCGCGCGTTCTGCCTTCTTGGCAGTTCGTCGCCCGTGTCAATGCGATGTCGCACTTCGTTTGTGCAGCCCGGTCGGTCCGTGAACATTGCGTCATAGCGGCGCAACAACGACGACAGTCGGGCTTTCTCTCGCCCTGACACGCTGCATGACTGCGTGAGCAGTGGGTGCGTCATTTCCCCAATGGGGGCGGCGCTCGCTGCCATCGGCGCTGGACTCGGTGTATTGGGGTCAATGGCCCGGTTTAGGGAGTCCCTTGCTTCCTCTCGGCTGTTCGTTGCTTGCGCCAATGGTGGCGTTGGCGGTACGGCCGGGGGTTCGCAGAAAGGTTTCAGGGGTGCAAACGTGCCCTCCCGATAGCCTGCGCTGCTGACGTCGATTACGATGCCTGTTTTGGCAAGGAAGTCTCTGCCCAAAATAATGGGCACCGTCAGGCCAGGGAGATGAACGAAGCGTTGTCGTCGTACTCGATTCTCCCATCTCGCGACCAGCCGCGCGGTACCAGCCGAAAGGGCGGTTCCGCAGGCGAGGCGAAAGGCAGTGTTGCATTCTCGGAGTCGGACAGAATTCTGTCGGAGGTGAGTCAACACTTCGTCGCCGAACAGCGAAGCGCTTGCTCCGGTGTCGAGGAGTGCCTTGAATGGCTTGCCGGCGATCGTCACAGAAATGAACGGGGCCGGCGTGCCGGTCGGGAAGCCTATTCTGTAGGCGGTCGGTAAAAGAGTGGCCATGGGACCCTCTGATTCGTTGTTAGCCACCGGTCGGTCCATCCAGGGGCCGTTTACCGGTGGCTTTGCTCGTTTCCCGCGCGGTGCGATTCCGTGTTCGGCCGCTCCGGGCACTGGCGAGCGAGATGACCGGGGCGATTGCACCGGAAACATCTTCTGTCGTCGCCTCGCCGGGGGTTCCGCCGTGCGTTTTGGTTTTCGCCGGCTCTGTCGTAGCGTGCATCGGCTCGCTGAGATTGAGGGATCCTTGTTTCCTCCTGCCTCGCTGCCTCGTTGGGGCGCGAGTCGGTGGTTCTGAACTGCGGCGTCGGCCGGCTTGTTCGTCTACCGTAGGAGTACGGGTCGAGCGCACGATCTGAGATTGCGTACGTGTCAGGGCCCCGATCTTCCGCATAGTGTGCGGAATCGTAGCGCCTCGGTGCTCGGGATGACGTGTCCCCGCTCCACGCGCAGCGCGGTTCGAGGGCCGCTGACGCTGGAGGTGGAGGCCGGTACGCACGGGCAGCGAGAATATCTCCCTGCAGGCGCCGGGCCTCGGAGGCGAGCTCGTTCAGGTCGCGGAAACGGCTGCCTCGGAGATACGCAGCGAAAGTCGGGTGGCTTTGGCGTATGACTCGTTCCACTCGCTCTGCATGGGGAGCTGAGGGTTCGGCGAGCTCGAAGAGCTCTTGCATGGCTCGTACGAACTCCAGCAGGGACTCGTCCGGGTGCTGGGTTCGCTGTTCGAGCTCCCGCCGCATCCTTCTCTCGTAGTCGGCGGGAAGGAATTCGTGGCGGAACGCTTCCCGGAACTGATCGAGCGTTCCGGGTTGGTCACCGACAAGTCGGAACCAGCGAGCGGCTTCGTCGACGAGCGCGATTGGCAGAATGCGCTCAAGTATTTCACGATCGGACATTCCCATCGCGCGTTGGTACTTCCGTAAATCCTCAAGGAAGTCCGTAGCGCTCGCTCTGTCTGCGTAACCCCGATAAGTCGGGACGGGAATTCGGACCGGAGGTCGTTGGGTCTGTGGTGCGAGTGTTGTCGTTCGCAAGGCACCTGTCAGACTCTCAATCACACGTTCCGCGTTTTCGAGCAAGGTGTGATAAGGCGCCGCAGCGGTTTCTCCGTGGGGAGACCGGTAGGCCTCGCTTTGTGCCGGCGGCGGAGCAGGTGCGCTCAGGGAAGATCCGGGAGCGATGGCGCCCGTCCGCAATGGCGTCGGAGCCACGCTCGGCTCCAGGGGTGCGTCGAAGGGCGCTTCTCGTTGCAGTGTTGGCATTTCGCCTTCTCGTTGAAGTGGGGACCGCGCAAATGCGTCGGCCGCGGTCGCCAGCGTGATCAAATCCGAGAAGTCGGTCTGCATCGCCACGGTAAGCGCTGGTTGCGCGAGGAATAGTCACTCGGCAGCAGTCGCCACACACAGACGTACCGGAATTCTGGTCGTCAGCCCTTTTGTTGGGCGCCAATTTGTGGTTCTCCTTAGGGCCACTGCCTTTGGGAGTACCACGTTCGCGGCGAGACGCTCTACCGCGAAGCGGGTTCGTACTCGCGTGGCATGCTGCTCATCGAGCGCAAAGAGACACCAGTCACGTTGGTAACGGTGATAAACTCTGTTTATTTACAATACAAAACAAATAACAAAAGTCAACGGCTAAGCTGGTGAACGTCGTCGGAGTGGAGGTGGTCCACGGCCGAACGGTCGTTCACGAAGATACAAAGGACGGGGGTCAAAGCTCACCGGTGCGCCGGACGGTTCCCCGTTGTTGCCGCCGCCGAAATCCCAGGAAGAAGACCCAGCGATCCCGCTGTCCGTTGGTTTTAAGATAACAGCGGGGCGAAAGGGCCAATCAAGGAGCGACACGTCGATCTCCTTTGTGCGGGGGTTCGTTACGGAAATCGCCCCAAAGGGGGAGAGGAGGAAGCCACTCACGGTGGTAAGCAGCGCCACCTCTCGCTACGCCAGCGCGGCCGCCACGGCGCGCCAAGACGCTGACGCGACAGAATGTTGAGGGATCACAATCCCCACAAGTGGCAAAAAGCTAGAACATACCTCGTTAAATAGCGTTTGTTTCTGATAAACATGCTCATGCTATGCACAATTTTGCATCGCTTCTTTAAACTGTTTTCAATAAACATATCTTTGTATATCTAACATTGTTTATACCGTCGGCTTTCTAAAGACACCATGAGAAAAAAAAATTATGTCTGCCAGTTTTAGCGTATTTACAGTTTTTAACGGCAACCATGGAGCGCTAAAGCAAAAATATCAGCTGACATCATCGACATCGCCGCAAACTTGATGAACTGGGATTGATCAGATCTGCTACCAGCCACGAACGTAAATTTGCATTGTTTATTCTGTCATAATATACCTTTGTTTGCGTTATTGCGTTGACGTTCACGTGTATATATTGAGTGGGCAATCGATTTCCTTGTGTGTCGCGGTGAATTTAAATTTTTATTCTTTAATTCTGTTCTCTTAAGTTTCATGGTGTGGGGATGGTGGTACAAATCTGATTATAAGCAGAAACAGCGTGGTTGATATGATATACGTTTTTCCAGGATCCCATCAAAGCTTTTGCTTGTTGTCCGAGTGGCCCGGTGTGTGGATGGCGGTAAGAATCCCGATTATAATCTGAAACAGCATGGTGGATGTGAGATACGTTTATTGTCAGAGCGACCCCAGGGCATGTGGACGGCAGTTTGTGAGTTTACTTTCCCACAAACCACCTGGAGAACTGATCACTGCAATAACGGAGCTATCTCAATGAAAGACTGGGCTGAACATATGTTTAGACCTCAAAATGAAGTGTAAGCGACACTAAATATGCATGAGGTGAGCAAGTGAAATGTTACGCTCAGGGTCACATTGCAGAACAATGGTCCACTTTCGGCATGGCGCCAACACTACGTCTTCTTTCTTGAATGAAAACGACCCTTAAAGCGTAATTGTATGCATATATGTCTAGAAAACAAAAAGCCCCAATGGTGCCTGGCACCTCTGCTGTAGATGGGCAAATTAGCGAGTGCAGTTAAAAATGCAAACTTTTTTTGTAGGGTGAATCTTTGTACTGGTTATTCACGTTGCAGTGGAATACATACAGCTGATTTCAAAGACCCCGAGAAGCCACGAACAAGGCTATTACGTAATGAAAGATAGAATCACGACACCAACATGACACTGGAGGATAGGCGTGTGTGAAGTCGGGAATCCGATATTGCAGTATATGAATGGTCCTTAAAAGGACCGCTTTGTGCTCTGGGGTATGAGAAACAGAGTCCAAAGTTCTAGCCACTTTCAGGAGAGAACATGTCCTAGGGGGACATTAGTTCACGGTCAATTCCATTCTAAAGGCTGAACACCGAAGATCTCTTCACCCTCGTCCTCGTCGTCAGCTTCGTCCTCGTCTCCCACTATCCTCCTCGAAGGGCATGGGTTTCGAGAAACAGAAACGGAATCGTAACTCCTTCCTAATTGAGAGAGAGACATCGTCGAGTGGAGGCGGCGGTATTTGAGGGCAATCGGCAAGCGCAGAGCCCAGAACCGCAAGATCCTACTTCCAGGACGAGACTTGGGTGAACGCCGGCCTCACAGTTGACAAGGTGTGGACTGACAGCACCATAAAGTCAGCAAGGCAAGCCTTCATGTCTGGACTGACGACCGGGCTAATGGTTCCTTCTGGAAAAGGCTGAAACAGTGATTGTCACACACGCCAGGTAGTGACACTGGCTTCGTGTCCGGCTGCCTGGACGTGTTCCGTGGGAAGAAAAGGGGGACTACCCGATGAAATGGACTCGAACGAGTTTTGAAGCATCGGTTTCTTCATCTGCTGAACCACATCTAGCCCTAACAGCGTAATTTTTATAGACAACGCGCCCTGCCACAGCAGAAAGGCTGAAGCTGTTCCCACAGCTGCAACAAAGAAGAGGCGAGATCCAGCATTGGCTCTCTTCCAAGAACCTAAACTGGATTGCCACAATGAAGGAAAAAGACCTTCTGAGCATTGTGGCAACGGTAAAGGATCGCTACACAAAGTACAAAGTTAACGTCATGGCTACGGACGCCGGACACACAGTGTTGAGGCTCCCACCGTACCATTGCGAACTAAATCCCATAGAGTTGATATGGGCACGAGTCAAGCAGGAGGTCGCCTTCAAGAACATCACATTCAAGCCCAATGACGCTGAGCGGCTCTTGAGGGAAGCAGTGGACAACGTAACAGTTGTCCATCGGCATGACTGTGTAGAGCATGTGAAAACAAATGGAGGCGAAGTTTCGAGAATGTGATGTCCCAGAGTCCAACCTCGAGCCAGTCATCATACCCCCCGATGCAAGCGACACAGAGGAGGAGAGTGGAGACGAGGACGAAGCTGACGACAAGGACGAGGGTGAAGAGATCTTCGGTGTTCAGCCTTTAGAATGGAATTGACCGTGAACTAATGTCCCCCTAGGACATGTTCTCTCCTGAAAGTGGCTAGAACTTTGGACTCTGTTTCTCATACCCCAGAACACAAAGCGGTCCTTTTAAGGACCATTCATATACTGCAATATCGGATTCCTGACTTCACACACGCCTATCCTCCAGTGTCATGTTGGTGTCGTGATTCTATCTTTCATTACGTAATAGCCTTGTTCGTGGCTTCTCGGGGTCTTTGAAATCAGCTGTATGTATTCCACTGCAACGTAGAATAACCAGTACAAAGATTCACCCTACAAAAAAAAAGTTTGCAGTTTTAACTGCACTCGCTAATTTGCCCATCTACAGCAGAGGTGCCAGGCGCCATTGGGGCTTTTTGTTTTCGTAAGACATATATGCATACAATTACACTTTAAGGGTCGTTTTCATTCAAGAAAGAAGACGTAGTGTTGGCGCCATGCCGAAAGTGGACCATTGTTCTGCAATGTGACCACTGAGCGTAACATTTCACTTGCTCACCTCATGCATATTTAGTGTCGCTTACACTTCATTTTGAGGTCTAAACATATGTTCAGCCCAGTCTTTTATTGAGATAGCTCCGTTATTGCAGTGATCAGTTCTCCAGGTGGTTTGTGGGAAAGTAAACTCACAAACTGCCGTCCACATGCTCTGGGGTCGCTCTGACAATAAACGTATCTCACATCCACCATGCTGTTCCAGATTATAATCGGGATTCTTACCGCCATCCACACACAGGGCCACTCGGGCAACAAGCAAAAGCTTTGATGGGATCCTGGAAAAACGTATCTCATATCAACCACGCTGTTTCTGCTTATAATCAGATTTGTACCACCATCCCCAACGATGAAACTTAAGAGAACAGAATTAAAGAATAAAAATTTAAATTCACCACGCGACACACGGGAAATCGATTGCCCACTCAATATATACACGTGTACTAAGGAGGTATATTGTTTAATATATAATTGCACATGCGAGATTTGAAATCCTCTTCCTTTTCTCAGCGAATTTCGGGCGCTTCTTTGAGGGAGATTTGCACAGCTCCGTTGCGCATTAAAGCCACGCTTGATCTCGTAGACCCAGCTAACACTGATCTCCGTTGCGGCGGCAGTCAGGTTGACGACTTCCCCACATTTTTTCTTGGTACTGCCACCGCATCCAAGAATAAGCGTTCAAAACACACTGCCTTGTCTGGCTCGACAGGACATTTCCACTTGCGTGACGTTTGTAGTACACCAGGGGAAACGTCTTCAGGAAATAGTGCTGACAACACGGACCTGATCAGCCAGAGTTGTTGGAGTCACCATTTTGGAAGGCGAACGACAGCGGCTGGCCGGCTGGCTACGAACATTGATTATCAGATCTTGTGAGGCGTTGAATTACATGAATACACGCGTACTAAGGAGGTATATTGTTTATCCTATACTGATAATAATAAATTTATCTAAGCTTAAATAACCTTGCTAGCTTCCCAGAAGAGCAAACTTTTATCGGAACTACTTTGCAGAACGGAATAATATGTGCGACGGCATGCGACCAATAAGCATGCGACGAGGGGGACACACCACTTTTTTCTTATAGGTGAAAACAGGTATAGATTGTTAATTATTTTTGAGTATTTTTTTTAAATATTGTGTTTAAGGGCATGGTTTCAATTAGAAAATTGCTCAGCATCATCAAAAAACACTAAACCAACAAATTGCACAACGATAGTAGGCACACGCAGCATTTTACGGCGTTCTGAAAAAACGCACGAATTCGAGGGGTTTTAAGTTTCGGTTTTATTTCTATCAGAGCGCATCTCGACCCCGACGTCACCGCGCCCCGTAGAGAAATAGTGCAAACAACCTCTGCTGGGTCGCGCGATGACAGCGCAGCAGAGGTTGGTTGCACTATTTCTCCGCAGGGGCGCTTTCCGTCGGGGTCGAGATGCGCTACGATTACAAACCGAAACTTACAAACCCCTTGAATTTGTGCGTTTTTTCAGGACGCCGTAAAATGCTGCGCGTGCACTATCGTTCTGCAATTTGTTTATTTAGTGTTTTTCGATCATGCTGAGGAATTTTCTAATTAAAACCATGCCCTGTAAATTCTAATATTTACAAAATTAATTACGCGAAAATAATTAACACTTTAATTATCCCGGACTTTAATAATTTTCCTAAATAGGCCCTTGCCTAGAACCTAAACGACACAAGTCTTTTTTTGTTGCGACGCGAATTTTTCGCAGTATCGAATTTGTCCACCTTTCGTAGAAACACCCTGTATATATATATATATAAATATATATATATATATATATATATATATATATATATATATATATATATATATATATATATATATATATAACACAGCCTCGTTTAGTACACACCGCGACACAGTTTGCGCACAAATAATTCTCACGCGAGGCGATTACGAGAGGCACATCAATGTGCCAATATTGTGACAGTGGATTCCAAATCAGAAAAAAAAACCGAATCCGTCGCACTTGTTATCGGTACTCGGTATTTATATATCGATTCATATTTAAATTTCAGGCTTCTACTATTTCAATTAAAGCAGACGTTGCAGCGCAGGTCTGAGCCACTAACCGCGCAGTTCGCTCAAATGTTCCCGGCGCCCCCAAGCTGCGACAACTCGAGTTCAGCGCAAATTCACATGCCGTAATTCGTGCCATCCTGGCTTCGTTCAATCTCATCTCGATTTCACTAGCGATCCCCAATTTCGCTAGCGATCGAAATGCCGAGTTCGGTTTGGGAGCGACGACTGCCCGAGAACCGCGCCAAAAGTGACCCACAAAAAGACGCCAGGAAAGCAGGATGCACTTTTCCACATGCCTGACATACCGATTAGGATAGTGCTTTCCTTCATGGACGAAGACGATGAGCCGAGGGCACCGAATATGGCAGCCGTGCTGGCAGAAGCAGCTGCGATCGGTGTGACTCGGTGAGGAGGGTAACGGTCCAGTAATGGCGGTCGGTCATTCGGGCAGGTTCAGATTCTCCCAAATGCCCGGATGAGGGTAGGCGGCGCTACACTCGTTAAAATGGCGCCGGCTAGGAAGCCCAACTTGGAACGGTGTATAAGACCTTCACTTATCACATCGCTTTTAGTGGATTTTTGTGTAGACGAAGCGTTCTCTCCTGTTGCGACGTCATCAAAAATGGCAGTAGTCAATATAACCGAGAGGGACAATGTTAATTCATGGCTGGCCACTTAATGCCTAGAGCTTCTCGAAGAGGTACACAGTCACTTAGTGGCCCCCTCCACCCCGTCTTTGATAGCAAAAAATAGACTTAATAAGGCGGTTATAACTTTCCCAAATTTCATGAATTTTTATTTATTTTTTATTTTTTAGAAATACCTATTTGGATTACTCAGTCTTGTTCCTGGGGTCTGCAGAAAAGAAAGAAAAAAAATGGAAGACGTTTACAATTTCTTGTAACGCCGAATTAGAGCGCAGCTCTTGAGGAGGAGGAGGGGAGCGTACGGAGAGGAGGGTATGCCCCTTCTCTTCATCCGTAACCTCCCTCCTCTCCTGCTCACCTCCCATTTAGGGAAAGTTTTCCGCTAAAATTTAGTGCGGAAAGTTTTCCGGTAAAGTTAGCGGGGAAATTTTCTGGCTAAGTTTAGCGCGGAAGTTTTGCCGCTAAATGTTAGCGGAGAATTTTTCTCGCTAAATTTAGCGGGAATTTTTTACACTGAACTTAGCGGGGAAAGTTTTCCGGTAAATTTAGCGGGGGGATTTTTTTCGCTAAACGTATCGGGGAAAGTTTTCCGGTAAATTTAGCGGAAAATTTTTCCCGCTGATTTAGCGGGGAGGCCGACGGCGACGCCGCTCAATCCTGAAACTTGCGCCTAAGAGCTGCACTCTAAAAGTCAGAGGAATGGCGTTTTATAAAAATGTTTTGTGGAACCTTAGTGGGCCAGCGTAAAAAGAGGCAAAACCTCTTGTTTGCGCTGGTAAATGCGCATGACAGCGTGACTGCGATCGATTTGACCAAAAATGAACGCAATTTTGTTTTCGGCATATGGCGCTTCTGGTCAAGAGACCCAACAAGTCAAAAGGTTCAATTATGGATCTTTTGATTTGTTGAATATTTTGACACGCCAGACACGAGTCAAGAGATCCAACGTGTCAAAAGTTCCACGGCGAGCCAAGAGGTCTAACGCGTCAAGAGGGCCATCGAGTCAGAAGGTTCAATGATGGACCTCTTGACTCGGCAGATGCGAATCAAGAAATCCAATGAGGGACAAGAGGTCCAATTACTCGAGTACTGCGGCGTAATATTGCAAGGGGGTCACGGAAAGCCTCTCACCGCTCCTCCCCTAGTCGTAGGAAGGCGGTGTACAATGGAGGTCAGAAAACGATTTTTGCCTAGCTCCGCACTGTTTTTCGGTTTGCGGCCTTAGTGACGTGAGTCGGTCTCGAGGGGGGCACCCGGAGAGATCCGGTTTCGTGCCGAAGATCACGCTCGGCTGTTGTAGGTTATGGGAAGTTGGGAGACAGCGCTTTTATTGGCTTCGGGTCGACGGCGCCACAAAACCTTTGCGTAATAATAGTCAATATTTTGAAGCTTTTGACGCGTCTGTTTACGTTTTGACGGCTGTTATCCAGTCATGAATCCAAGACCAGGATCTAAAAAAGTCGGTCAGCTTATGTCCGTAGAAACTATCCTACGAGATTTTTCCGGTGAATATTTGTCCGATGAGTTCTTGGTCGGCAATAGAATGTACGTGTTCTAGAAGGCAATCAGTATGCGGAAAACTGAAAAGCACGGGTTCGAAAAGTGTCCCACCAAGTATAAAAATACGAATGTGTGACCCACACGAATAAAACACATTGGCGAAAACATCCTACAATAACGACCCACAAGGCTGGAGGTTAATGACTTGTTTGTTTACTTTTCTCTCCAAAGTCAGCAGCGCTAAGTTGACGAATACCAACTCAGTCATTACGAAAAATTTTGTGAGAATCGTAATTTACCGGACAAACCTGATAAACTCTATGGTCTAAAATTTTCGGTGAACATGATTATATTAACACTGTGCATAATGGCACCAATGAGTGCAGCTGAGTTTCTTTTCATTTGTGCCTTCAGAAACACCGCAGAGACGCTGAGACCTTGCAAAAGGTATTGTGTGAGATCCAGGATAAACTAAATCTGCTGTGATGTAGCGTAGTCTGAGTTGGAGAAACCATCCACGACATGCCAAGAGTGCGTTTATGAAACGAACTTACTAAAGACTCGACGTAAGGGGTCTGTTTAATCTTACCCGATATTACCGATGAACGCGATTTAATAGGTGCGTCAAAAATGCAAGCTTCAAGAACTTGCTAAGCAGCTTAGAACTTACCGTGCATGTCAGAGTACAGCTTATGATCGGGTAGATCTTTGTTTGAAAACTAGTTGGTACAAAAAGACCGACACAGAGCGCAAGTGTTTTTTTTTTTTCTATGAAAATTTGTTAGATAGATTTGTCTATTGGTTACAGGGAAAGGCCTCACCGCGGCCGTTGAAAATGACACCCTTCGCACATTTTTTAAACGCGACTGTGTCTCGTTCACGTTCGCTAGAAATATGTACTAAAGATCACCTTGTGGGTGATGTATGACTTATGCGGATTATGTTTCTCTTGTGCGAAAAGCTAACTCAGTGAGCGCCGCAAAACAATGACAGTTTGGAGGTACCAATCTATTTCTTCGGACACTTCATTTGACAGACACATTCGTCACCGTTGGGGCTTCGCTGTTCAGCCAACTACAAGATCCCCAGCTTGGAATTTTTCCATTACACAAGGAAGATGGGGAGAGAGAGTGAGAAAATGAAGATGATGTACCGTACGCAGTCAACACAAATCTGAGTAATGTTTGTGGATATTGAGAGAGTGCGATGCTTGTCAGCCATCACAAGGGGCGACATATCACTAACTCGCAAATTATAAATTAGGCCGAGGCTCTACGACTGCTGTACTCTGTTTCACCTTAAGGGCCAACGTACACTTGTTTGTTTTGCTTGAACCGTGATGCCCATTGTAAGTTTCTGGAAGCTAAGAGCTCTGTAATTATATTTTATACGTGAGTTGATACGCTTAAGCGAAAATTCAGGTTCACAATGGAACTTGGCGATTCCAAAACACAAATCAAAGCAAAAGCAACTAATAGTGCAGCTTGGTAATGTTACGGTAATGCAGGCTTGCAAAATATCAGCCTCGGTTAAGGGCAGTGTGATGAGTTCAGCACAATCTTCGAAACAAATCAAGGAGTCAAGAATAGGTGTCACTTCACCATAACACACCCTTTTTTGATTGAGAGGACATAAGACACGAATCTGAGGCGTTTTATATAATATATATATAGCAAATAACTAGAAGCTATAAAGTCTACTCATGCGTATTGTAGGCCGTACAAATGATTGTTGGAAACAGCGAAGCTGCTGGGGATCCCAAATCTGACAGCCTTGACGCTTACCATTTTATTTAATTATTTGCTTAAGTTACGCTGCCCGCATTCTGTACGAAAGCAGGGACAGAATTTATGGATGGTGCACGAAAGCACCCGATATCAAAAGCCCCGTGTCGAATACCCCGCGGCAAACACTCCGACCTTTTTGCCCCGCTTTCAAAAGCCCCACTTTCAGAAGCCCATGACGCGAATCCCCGCGTCAGGTGGCCGGGTCCTCAACGTGACGGCGGAGGTTTCTGCTTTTAGCTAAGAGACAGTCTGCAAGCGAGCTTGTGTAACGTAATCATGAGGTGCCCGTAGCCCGGGACTCAAGTAATGAATAATTGAATAAAGCTTCCGTTCTTCTGGCGTGCACTAAACGCATTCATGTCTTGCGACGTTAGAAGTAAAAATATGCACACAATGTCATTCACTGGCGAAACATCTGAAGTTACAGCTATTATCAATAATCATTGAACGGAACCTTTCGCCGGCATTGAAGCACGCGCGGATTCACAGTTCCGACGAAGCGGGTTCTGTCAAAACTGTTAAACCGCAGCTCATGGCGCCATATTTATGGCAACACCAAACACCAGTTCCATTCTTCTTAAGTCGTTCTAAAAAAATATTTGTACTCATCTAGGTAGATCAAGTTCATAACTCTGCGTCTGAGTATCCCTCTATGACAGCGGAGTGCGTAGCTGGTGATGCAGTTTTATGCAATTGGCCGCTCGCACATCATTCTAAGTTTTTCGGCAATTGAAGTTAACCCTATTTTGTTTTCTCTTTGAATTACAAGACCCTCAGTAGGCCCTGAACAGATTCAGTTAAGACATGAAACAATGCTGTTTGAAGCGCGAACGGGGCAATGAGGACGGTACAATGAGGACGGGGCTTTTGGCACGCGGGGAATACGGGACGGGGTAATTGAACACGGGGTTTTCGAAACGTGGGGCTAATGACGCGAGGCTTTCGTGACAGGGATTCTGCACGCGGGGCAATCGTGCTACGCCCGAATATATATACGTACATAACCGTAAACAAAAAAGCAAAATTTAGCGGTGAAATGAAAGCAAGTACACGATGTAGAAGTGATAATGTAGTGCGTCATTAAATATAGCCACTGATACCGAATTACCTGCACTTTTAGGGTATTTGTTTTATTCGTTCCCATTACTGAGAAAGAAGGATAACACGTAATAATCTAACGCAACGGTTCAATTAACACCCACAAAAATTATTTAGCTCCATTCTTTGTAAACACTCTTCATTGTTTCTCGGTTTAACTTCGGTACATTATACATTTTACAAGTTACTCGGTTTCAAAACTAAAAGTAGATGAGATTTGGCTGCAACAAAGTTTGTATTTGAAAGACACGCCGTGCCTTTTGATTGAACACCAGCGTTTTCACTCTATAGACCTTTGCATCGCTAATCACCCAGGTGGAAAATGATGAGTCACTGAGCTGTGGACGCATGGCCAGGGTCTGATGCACCGCACATCAGAGCAACAGCGCATGCTCAGAAGGCGTTACGCAGCCCAGCAGACAAAGATGGAAGAGTTCCAAAGAGTGCCGCCGTCGGTTGATCATTAGCGCCACCGTGGCCAAATGAGGCAACACTGGGACGGCTAAAATCGGTAGCGCCGCAGGCGTACCTATGCGAGATTACGTTATTACGAACTCCGAGCGTTGTGTTGTCGCGCGCTGCACTCCCCACTGTTTCAAAGAAGCTATGCAACAATTTCAGTGCTGTGCTTAAATAATTTGGGAGTTGGTGTCTCGACGTTTCTGAAGTAAAGAACAAAAAACCGCTTTTGCCAGCATGTCCTAGTTTTTATTTTAAAAATTGATAAAGATATAGGTGTTTGGCACCTCTCAACTCCTTCACCAACTTCCGAGTCACGTGCGTTGTGACGTGAATGGGGGACGCGCGGGGTTCCGGCGAAGCTTTCTCTCTAGAGTCATTAGGGAGCAGCGACAACTCACCCGCTTGGGACCACGTGACCACAAGCTTGCTCAGCACGATCAACATGGCCAAAGGAGGAAAGTCTCTTTCGGGTCCGGTCATCCCCTCCGGCTCTGACCCCGTCCCCCTCCGGCTTCTGGCGGCTGTTAGCGGTAGCACATAGAGCTGACTGTTTTGTTGACCTCGCATAGATGGCGCCACTAAAACTCAGAATAATAAAAGTTTTGTCGATGATACCAGGTTCTTGACGCATTTACATTTATGTTGGAAGGACAAGATTTCTAGCAAAATTACCTTTTATCGAGCAGGTAATTGCACAAGCTCCTATCTTTTTACAAGTCCCCCATTGGCGTCTTGCCGGGTGGTTCTCATGGCCGCCGCTCGCGGCTGCAGGTCGGGAAATATTTTAACTTCTGCCTCGGGATTACGCGGTGGAATCGCAAGATTTCGTAGGAAGAAGATGTGTTTTCTGTCCTTTGTGACAAGATAAATAATGTCAAAAGTAGAGAATGCAAATTCTTCCAACGTTAAAAATGTTGCACAGCCCCTCTAAGAATCTATCAAACGTTAAATATATAAATGTGCAGGCATCTGTGTTTGCGTCGTTCTAGCTTTAGGAAGTTTGGGTTCCAGGTACACCGAGATCTACCAAGACTGCTGGAGCTAGTAGGGGACTCGCTTCTAACAAATCGATAAATAAACTTGGTTTTACTCTAATCAACAAACCATGCGCCTGTCGGATTTATTGTATCGTTGCATTTTAATGTTGCACGCATGCACCTAAGTTGACTGCACTCGTGTTTAGGCAAACATGAAATTTTCCCTGGTGAGCTTTTGTCCGGGTCTGTGAAAAAATGGGAGAGCTTTTGTCCAGTAAGCTGCTGTCTGGTGAGCTTTTGTCCGGTGAGCTTTTGTCCGGTGAGCTTCTGTCCGGTGAGCTTTTGTCAGGTTACCAGGAAGTTTTACTAGGTGCCTCCTCGATAGGTAGACAACCCAAAACAGGAGCTTGCAGAACAAAATCGAACGTCCTGATATTACAGCCGAATGTAAGTAATAGCAAATAGAAAAGGGCAGTCTTTTCTTACGTTGTTTGCGCGCTTCAAGATAACAAAAGCGAAGACTTCGTCAAGCTTCCCTGCTTTTCAAAAGCGGAACTAAAAGCGTCCCGTCCTCTTTCTCTCACACTCGCCCACCCTATTTTTCCAAGTGAACTGTTCCCGCATGAATAACCGACCTAATTTTGTAGATCAGTTTGTTTCCAGTTCCCTCGTCGCCGTGTTGTAGATGATTATGTTGTCCGAGAAATGTGTTTTTCGTTCAAGCTGTATGTAGTTTGGACGGTGTCGTACGCACACTCTCAGAAAAAAGGGGACCAAAAGGAGGTAACAGACCGCCTTTACCACCCTCCTCCCGGCCATGGAGGGAAGCGCTCCGCTTGTTATCTCCTCAGGCGCAGCAGACGCGAAGAATGATGTGCTACAAGGTGAAGTTCGCCGCGAAGGAGCACCAACGAGGTAAGTATTACCTCCCAGAAGGTGCACCTGTTTGGGCACTGCCAGAGCCTGGGCGCTGCGATTGGCTGTGGGAAGGCACAAACGAGTTCGCTAATTGGTCTCCTCGTATGACACGTCATTCTTCGCGTATGCGTGGGAGAGCGCCCGCCCGGTGCCGAGCGCCTTCCCCGCCGCGCTGACGCTCCCGGGCATAACGGTCTTTCTTCTCGAACGTTGGACGGAGGCGTCCCAGCGCAGGAACGTTCTTTATTGTTCTGTTCAGCTGAGTCTCTTCTTACGAAGTCACCGAGAGCGCTGCATTGACTTCAGTCGAAGATCCAAGTCGTGTGCACCGCATGCAGGTAAGGAAATGTTCTGCGCGGGCGGCAGTTGGCGTCGGTTATGACCGCCCCGGGAAGGCGACCCCCGTTTTCCTTAGACAAAGGGTTGGCGGACATGTTGGCACGTTTGAAGGCGTCGAGCGTTCGATAAAATTAGTGTGTGGCGCGAACGCAGACACGGTTTAGACCATCGAAGTTCATAAAGAGCAAGAACAGGAATGACTGTCGCTTGCACTAGCGCATATTTAGAAGGTTGACATACGCTAACCAGTGGCGTAGCCAGAAGCTTTTCCCGGTGTATGTGTGTGCGGGTGGAGGAAGGGGGAGAGCGGCGGCCCGGCGAGCCGGGCGGCCGGGCGACACGACGCCTTTTGAATCGGGGATCGCCTACGTTTAAAGCGTGAGAGGGTAGGAGGTTTTCTCTTTTGGGGCCGTTGGTGCGTCGCGTTGGACGTTAAATTGAGGATCTGATCAAATATCTGAAAATCTCATAAGATAATTGTTGTCTTTTTTTCGCAGAGCAGTGGTCGATCAGGCATTCATTGGCGGCACCGGCCAACCGGCGCGATTGATTCTCAACGTCGTTGATATTTGTAAAAGTCAGTGTTAAACACTAACTTTTATTATCAACGATTTTTTTTTAATTTAACGAGGTTTAATAGATAGTTTGGTAAAATGTCACGTTACCTTGAAATACCGAATATAAATGTCTGAGCTAATTATTCATGCACTTCACAAACATTAATAGTAGTATATTACGGAATAAGGTCATGAAGTTGTTACCGGCAGCGAGACTAGCAATTATATTGTTTTGGCATTTTCTTTGCGTGTGATCAGGCATTTCTTAAAGTCTGATCATTCAGTAGGCGAGTTAGATATAACTGAAGTTTGCATTATTTGAAGTTGATTGAATATATTTCTTTCGTCCTGCGGCAACGTTGTAGGGTGATTTCGTCGAGGGTACTCGATGCCTGCTACCTTGGACTCATCTCGTGACAGTTCTTAACACTGTTTACTGCAGGTAAGCGTAGTCCGATATTTTATTTTGATTTTCTTGTTCCCATTTGTGCACTTGAAATGGGGCTCTTGATTTTTATGTTGATTTTGTTTCTGTGCTGTTTGTTCATTTCCGAGAGAAATTTGAGGGTATACTTCGAGTAAATGAATTAGAGTAGACAAACAAGGCGCTTGAGTGTGTCTTTTTCGGTGTTATTTTTTTTAGGGGCGAAGCTCCTTAGAGTCTAGCCTTGTCCGTCTGTTCGTCCGTCCGTCCGGCGTCCGTGCTCACATAAAAAGAAAAAATGTTTGCTCAGTCGACAGGATTCGAACCTGTGCAGGGAGACCCCAATGGATTTCTAGTCCATCGCCTTAACCACTCGGCCACGGCTGCGGGACGAGTAGGGGCTCTGAGATCTGGTAGTGACTCAAGAGCTGGGGTTTCTGTCATGGATGAAACGTTGCATGTAGCCACTCAACGTCTATACAGGAGAGGGCGCTGCGGTCAAATGCGTATATAATCGCGTTAAACTTTGCATGCATTGGCTCAACGTTTATAGACGAGAGAACGCTGTGGTCAAATGTTCAACTGCGTATATAACCACGATCCATACCACACATTCTCTTTCTGACATGGACCGTTGACTTAAGCGGTGGAGATGCGTTCCCACAGCTTCTGGCGGATCCAAGCTGATCCGCTAAAAGAACCACTGGCTTTGCATTTCACCGACCATAAAGCAGTAATAATGAAGTCGAAACGCAACCCGGAACTCAGCACTACCTATGAACAATAAAATCAGTATCATCAGCACCACCAGAGCTTCGCCCCAATTAACATCATTCACCACGTGGAGATGCGGTCATTTTTTGTGTTTTCTGCCTTGTGTGCTGATCTTCTCATGTCTAAATAAAACGTACATTCAATTTTAATCTGGCAAATTACTTCGGCAAAAACATTTACATATTTGCCGAAGTTCGACATTCGGCAGTTAGAAATTATTCGTGCGCTTCGCAAACATTAAAAGTAGTATATTACGGAATAAGGTCATTAAGTTGTTGCCGGCAGAGAGACTAGCAATTACAGTGTTGTCTTGGATGTTTTTTTTTGCGTGTGATCTGGCTTTTTTAAAAGTCTAATCATTAAGTAGACGAGTTAGATATGGCTCAAGTTTGCATTATTTGAAGTTGATTGAATATATTTCTTTCGTCCTGCGGCAACGTTGCAGGGTGATTTCGTTGAGGGTACTGGATGCCTGCTACCTTAGACGCATCTCGTGACAGTTCTTAACACTGTTTACTGCAGGTAAGCGTAGTGCGATATTTTATTTTGATTTTCTTGTTCCCATTTGTGCAGTTGAAATGGGGCTCTTGATCTTTATGTTTATTTTTTGTGTGTGCTGTTCGTTCATTTTCCAGAGAAAATTGAGGGTATACTTCGAGTAAATAAATTAGACTAAGACACACTAGGCGCTTGAGTGTGTCTTTTTCGCTATGTTCTTTTTCTGTGTTTTCCTTCTTGTGTGCTGTACTTCTCATGTCTAAATAAAACATACATTCAATTTTAATCTAGCAGAGCACTACGGCAAAAATATTTGCATATTTGCCGAAGTTCGGTAGTTAGGGTTGGCGGTCATGGGGGTTTGCTGTGGTGCTGAGTAGCTAATGTGGTGTAGCGCTCTGTGGTGTATGTTTTTCCTCTGTCCTTGTCTTAAAGCGCAATCATGGTTTTTCACGTACAATACCAACTCGCCCAACAATCAGCACTTGTATATACTAACCTGCTACAGTAGTTGTACCCCTTTGACTAAGATTTGTTAGTCACCTAAGTAAATCGGGGTGACAAATTTAAACATGACCGGTGAATACAAAGTGCTTACTAATCTACAATTACCACCCGCCATGTGATAATTTTAGTCAGTGGTGGTTAGTCAACAGTTAAACTGGTCACGTCTGGTAAGTATGGTTGATGCTTTATAATGCTGGAATCAGTGGCCCATCAAATGCTCCAAATGCGTCTTAGAAAAATCTAATATTTCTTCACAGTTTCTTTAAATTGGGGATATGTTTCAACTTCATATCACATGATTTCCACTTTTTTTTGGCTCCAGGCAGGCAGTGCAATCTACCCGGTGGCTGTCAGCTCAAGCCTAATTAATCCTGAGGCGCCCAGCTATGTGGCAGTGGAGGGAGACCTCGAAGCCGCGTCGCCTGCTGAGGCAGTCCTGGTTGCATTCTGCCTCTACTTCACCTTTAGCTACGAGTACCATCACCAGTTCAGGCGCAGATTCATTGCACTAGAGTACTTAATTGATCCGAAACACTCAAATGTGGAGTCATGTGCAACACATTGCTTTCGAACCTAAAAGAAATGCCAAAAAGTATTTTCTTTTTTTAATGCCTTTTATGCAGGTTTAGGAATTTTTTTGATGTCGTTTGTTTAATGCTTTTTTCTTTGTCTGACAGAAGGCAGGATGGTTGATTCTGAGAGTTACAGAAGGTCAATGATATTGCTTTATAGCCACATTTTTGTAATTTCCGAAATCACAGCTTTTTTGCTTTGTGCAGCATTGGCATACTTAATTTATTTCAGTCTACTTCATACTTGGTGCCTGAAAGCATTCGAGGGTTGTGGTTCCATGTTGACAGTGATTTGTGCTTGCAAGGCTTAAATATAAGATGTTCAAAACCGATTTTCGCGATTCATTTGAAGTGGGTTAGATCCCTTTGGCCCTAGCGGTAGTTTGTTGCAGCTCATTAGCAGCAGGAGATACGAGCCTATCTTCTTCCCACATTAGAAGAGCAAATCCTGGAGTCTGCTTTCCTCTACTCCAGCGTTCATTCAACTACTGTGGATAGGACGGGCATAGTGTACTGCTGTCCTTGAGTGTGCAACGCACTAGTCATTGCTAGTCGTGTCTTGGTTTGTATTGCTGTTTGCAATATGTGTGATACAGAATCTATGTTATATCACAGTGCGTTCATTTTGATTCTGGTTTGTACAAGACTCAGTCATTTGAGTTCACTCCGGTGAAGCTTCGCTATTCAAAGCAGTGTTCCAAGCATTCACTGCTATTTTCCGGGTAGACACTGATTGTTTATATACTTTTTTGTGATAATTTTATTGACTGTCGCGAACTAGAGCCCCGAAAGTGTTGTTCCAGATGCCTTTATTGCGCTTAGTGGTTTCATCTTAGAACTTCTATAAGATGTCTAGTCATGCCATTGATTTTTATGCCATTTTGATTGTGACAGCCACAATAAAACATTGTCATTTACTTTCAGAACTAGGCCGTCTTCATCTATTATAAGGCCCACCCTTGAAGCATGTACTATCACATCCACAAAGGGCCATAGTACCTTTCTTTAGGGGGTAAAAGTGATTCCATCAAGTGTAAATTTAACCTGTAATAAGGTGGTGAACTGGGCCAGTTGGTTGCTGTTATACATGATGGGGAAAACAGCTCTGAAAGCGCAGACTACGAAGAACAAACATGACAGGACAGCACTGTCATGTCGTGTTTGTTCTTCGTAGTCCGCGTTTTCTGAGCTGTTTTTCTCATCGTGTACATTTAACCCCAAAGTGGATCATAGTTCCCTCCAAAAGGAGGAAAAAGCAGCGCCCTCAATTATGTCGTCTTACCTCTCAAAAGGATTGAAATTCCCCCCTAAAGGAGGTAAAGGCTGACCCTGAAAGGATGCACTCTTAACACCAAAAGGAACTAAGGTTACCTCCAAAAGGAGGCAATGTTGCACCCTAACTCAGGGGTAAGTTTGCACCCTCGTTGCAGGGGGTAACGTTACCTCCAAAAGGGTTGCCCTGTGTGTAAGTCGGTTACCCCCTTAAGGACGGTACTACAGTACCCTTCTTTTTAAGAGTGCAGTTGGGCGTCGCAAGCTGATACTCATTCTCGTCGATTGAATATGCTGTTCACTTTTACATAGAACACAAATAAACGCGGCATGGATAACCTTTTCTGGTAAGGTAAGTACATTTCTTGTTTTATTATTTTTGAGTAAACTGTTTTCTCGCAGCGGGGACGAAGTTTCAGAACCGCACTGACACGGGTCGAAATAGAAAAACCATCTTGAGCAGCTACGCAATCATGCCAAAGGCGCAAACGAGTCCGTTCTGCAACCTTCGAAGCGGAGAAAACTCTCACTTCGGGTTTCGGTAACTACGATTAAACGTCCACAAAACGTCATCGATCAAGATGTGTTCGCGGAGCAAACATCAGTGAGAGTGCCAAGCGACTCTCAGACTCTAGAGTCATCGCATCGAATCCAAAGACAACGCCCGGGCTTCGACTGCATTAATTCCAAATATCGAGTCAATGTAGCGCATTTAGAAATCCATCTCAAGTCAGGCAGCGTGAACGGAACGCTTATTTTATATGTTTTAGGGCACTTCATCATCTCCGACGGCGTTGTATTTTCCACGGCCTTGACAGAAACCTGCGTAGCTTCACGCCTGCTAAGCTTCCGGTGCTGCGACAGTCCGGTACGCAACAGTGCCCACAGCTTCGACGTTTGATCATCTGCGAGATCCGATAGCAATGTGAAGAATAAAAGACCAAAAACGCACGAATCAGCATCTTCAAATTGATGCGTGAACAGCCCTACGAGCAGGCAGGCTGGCGAAAGGGCCTTCCCAGTGTTGCAAATATTGTCAGCTAGATGGCGCAACGTGTCACACCAAACTTGATTGCCCCGAGGGTATGGCGGAATTTTGCGCAACCTTTTTTGCGCGAACACGCGAGCATTAATTAGCGCCCCTCAAAGCTGTCGCCTCGCCCAATTTGGGCGAATCAGGTCAAGACTCTGTTCTGTTTCATCCGTAAGATATACAGCGAACACTATACGAACCATCGGAGAAGCCAGTCCTCTGCCGTGCGAGTGTCACTTGACGCTGGAGAGGGGTGCGGAGACGTGCAGGTCGAGCATAGTGACGTGCCACGTCCCAAGTTTCAGGATTGGCTGGGATGGCCTGTAGAGCCCGCAGCGGTCAATCCTAACGTGACATCGAGTATAGGTGCAGCCTTCCGACTACACTTCTCCATTCTCATAAGCCCACCCTCCCGATTCGCGTTCCCTTTGTCGTGCGGCATACCCCCGGGCACTCCGAGTCCCAAGGGGTGGTGGGGCTGATGGGGACGAATATTCGGCCGTCGAGTCAATTAGCGTGTCGCAACCCTCCAGTTGATGATCCTAATATCGTAGGCGTGCCGCACATGCTTTATTTTATCTTTTTGGATATTTTGCACCATTGTGTACGCTCCTCGTGGCGCTGCGGACTGATAATAAAGTGCACCGGTATTGTTTTGTCACCGCGCCCACCCCATTTTTTTTTCATATATTTATTTTTATGGCTTTTTTTAAATATTCCTTGAGCTTAAATGTTGCCCTGTTTGATCGTAGACCTCGATTGCTTTACCTGTGACATTTTCATTCCAGTCCTTAATTGATAGTGCAAGGTCCCGTTATGACAAACCCCTGACTGTTCAGGGACGGGAACCGGCACACACGTCACCGGAAAACTCGTCACAGGAAAACTGGTCATACCGGCCGTCTCGTACGATGTCCTTTCGCGCAGGAACACTCGTCAAGGAGGGCGATTCGTCACCAGAACAGCGGTTGCAAGGTTGACCCCGTATCAGAGAGAATATGTTTGACCTTGTTTTACAGAAATAAATTAGTGTCCGTTGTCCTCGTGCTACAAACATTTATTTCTCTTTTTTTCTTTCAGTTCTTTTACACAAAGTGGAAAGGGCCCAGTACCCGCGTGTAACAAACGAAGTCCGACCTGTTTGATCTTGTTTTACAAAAATAAACTAGGGTCCAGTGTCCTCGTGTAGCAAACGTTTCTTCTTTTTTTCATCTCCCTTGTTTACACAAAGAAAAAGGGTCCAGTACCCGCGTGTAACAAACGAAGCCCGACCTGACAGAAGAGTTAGGGCACAGGCGAGCTGGTGAATATTAAGCAACATAATAAAACCGGAGACACAGAACAAGAAGAACACACACAACACCGTGTGGGTATCCTTGTTACTCGACCTGCTCTTTAGAACTGGGATCGCCATGCTTAGACTAATCATGCTTTGTTTAACAAAAGAACTTTGAACCCGGATTTCAACCAGTTCCACCTAGGGGAGAACTGGCCCGTGGACGTGGGTTATAAAGAAAGCTGTACCCTGTACAAATTTCACGTATTTGATAGGGACACGGACAGTATGGAAGTAACGAAAACTCAGCGTGGGGCTCCGTTGCTACTCTACGAGGGGTCTTCCTATAGAGGTAGCAGAAGATGCGGTGCTGGTATCTTACTGGGTATGTCGGGATCGTACTATCTGCAAGGCAAAGATAACTGCTGACGTGTCCATTAGTGTTGTAGTGGCCGTAACTGGGACTCACACTCATGCTGGGGATCCAACTGAGACCAACATACTGAAAGTCCGTCGGAGCATGAAAAGAAAAGAAGGTAAGATATTTTGTATTTTGGAGAGTGGCAGTGTAGTTTCTAAACTGTTTTCTTGTGCGCTGTTTTATTCCAGAGAATGATAGCGACCCAGCACATCTGATCCTACTTGATGCCGAAGCTACTGTCAGTGAATATACGGCTTGCCAGATGCCTTCACCGAGCACGCTGAAACGTACCATTCGAAAGTGAAGACAAGCACGCCAAAGTCCATACGTTCTCCCAAAACTGCGAGAAGACATATTTCTACGAAACGAGTACAAGGTAATTCAAGTCTTTGGACGAAAATTCCTATTGAACTACCCAGTTTATCAATTTAGATCAATACGTTTTATATCTTTTCCAGGCGTCCGGGCTACACGACGAGCCCTTTCTTGCTCATGACAGCGGTTCTGGAGACAAGGACCGTCTTCTGGTTTTAGGCACACCAAAACATTTTGAGCGCCTTTCTAGAATGATGGGCATGGTTCATGGATGGGACTTTTAAGGTGACGTCATCGCTATTCTACCAGGTGTATACAAAAGATGGGCTGTACCGTGGTGCTGTGATTCCACTTTTGTACGCTTTGCTTCCGAACAATTCGGAGGAAATCTTCCGGCGATAAGCTACCTTGTGCTTATTGCATGGTTCGAGTTTTCGTATGTCGAAAACTACAGCATCACTTTCATTTCGTTTTCAAACGGTTTCCGGTGCTCTCCGGCTTCATGTCAAACGTGGAAGTCGAGGTAATCTACAGCGACGTCAACGTTGGCCGTGAACGCAGCGTGTCATAGGAATTTCTCTCAAGCGAGGGTTCAAGGGTGTTTCTTCCATGCGTGCCAATCGGTGTAGCGGAAGCTGCGCAAATTGGGCATGCAAGTGCACTACTGCCAAGACGAAGATTTTGCTCTTGAGATAATTACGTCATATTCTCTAAGCTTGCAAGTAAGCCATAATCATATTGATACTCTAATACTTTATTCGGCTTATCATGTCATGAACGCTCCAAGAAAAATTCGCTTCTCTTTTGGAACCTCACAGGTTGTAGAATATTTCCACAAATTCACAGTATTACCATGCGCGATCGCCAGAACAAACTTTAAACGCCAAATGTATTATTTATTTGATAGTTCTTCAGCGCTTTCTCATTGCTTATTTTATTTAATCAGTACGGTTCGTTCATCTGCATCTTTATATTATAATTTTAAGCACACATACGGTACATAAACAACCAGTTGTGTCGCTGCCTCTTTTCTTCGCGTGCCAAAAAAGAATGTTTAAAAGTTCATATGATCACAGAATAACAAAGGTGCATGTCAAGCGAATACAATATGCCATCGACGTATATGCCAACAAGTATTGTCTTTTCTAGATGTGAATGTTACCCGCGTTGGCAGTTCCTGCCACCTGCCGAGGTTCTGGACGCCTTTGACGAGCTTCTCGATGTCCTTCCCAGAGAGGCCACCTATCTGGCCATGTACTTCGCAGACACCTACGTTGGTCGCCGAAGACGCGATAGAGTTCAGGCAGCCATGTTTCAGCCAAGCCTATGGTCCGTGCATGATGTCGTACAGCAAGAAATGCCACGCAAGAACAACGCTGTCGAAGCCTGGCATCGATGGTTCCAGCTGCGTAACAGCTGTTTTGGTCCTCACTGTTTTAATATGCTAAAGTCAGTATTTTCTGACATCTTTTATGTTAATCTGCACATAATTTTGTTTCTTGCTGCAGTCCAACGTCGGCTGCTGTCTTCCCCACCCCTGAGTCTTCCTGAGGTGTCTGAGGGATGAACAAGCACTGCCGGAAGTAAGGACGGCCCAGCTAGACGCGGGACAACCGCCGCGGCGTCTCGCACAGTAATATAAAGATTTGAATGAGCGCATATCCAGAGTTCTAGAGGAGCACTTCACCGGATCTCTCTCTGCACCCTTCGAAATATTGCTAGAAATCTCCGGTTTTAAGTTCCATGCTGTAATGTCCTGTGCAAGCTCAATAAGCTCAATATAAGGCCGGTCCTGACCTTATATCTACAAAGTTGCTCAAGATTACAAGTCACAAATCTATAGTGCTCTTATCCCGCATATTTAAAAAATCCCTTGATTCTGGTATTGTTCCGGCTGACTGGAGATCTAAAATGGTTGTCCCGATTTTTAAA
Organism: Ixodes ricinus; assembly: GCA_037355805.1. NCBI lineage: Eukaryota > Metazoa > Arthropoda > Arachnida > Ixodida > Ixodidae > Ixodes > Ixodes ricinus. Next base: position 29,503 of record JAZHYW010035699.1, read on the forward strand.
GATGGCGCAAAAGATGTCCCTACAGGTTTCAGACCCATACCTTTAACCTCTGTTGTAAGTAAACTGATATAACATGTCGTTTTCTTTTTCAATGTAATAAATTATTTGTGTAAACAATATACACTTTACAAACCAGCACGGTTTCCGATGGTCATACTCCTGTGAATCAAATTTCAGAATTTTTAAAGGATATCTACTTTAACCTGGATAAAAAACATGAAACTCATGCTATCTTCATTGAGATAAAAAAACAAAAAAAAACGTCCGATAAAGTTTTACATTGCCGTCTTATCCATGAACTAAAAGCACTTAAAGTAGAAACGTCCGTTATACGCTGGATTGAGAACTTCCTTTCAAACAGAACACATAACGTTGCTATAGACAACAGTCGTTCGTCACAAAAACTTGTTATATCAGGCAACCGTGCTGGGCTTATTGTTATTTCTTAGTTTACATAAATGACCTGCCAGATCTTCTGAATTTCACTATTAGATTACACGCGGACGATTGCGTGATTTATAGAAAAATATTGAGTCTAACCGACTGTACCCTTTTGCAAAATGACTTGTCACACATTTAAGCATGGTGTCTTGAGAATGGCAAATGGAGATCAATGTTGACAACATTTAATTTCTTAACTTCACTCCCAAAAACAAAACAAAAAGTACTCAGATGGACTATTTCATTATACCATGCCAATGGATACCGTAACATCCAGCAAGTATCTTGGCATCAACTTTAACCGTAACTTGTCATGGGAGCCTCATATAAACCACATATCTGCGAAAGCAAACAGAAGTTTGGAATTTTTAAAGCGCCCTATCTATAAGGCCACGCAAGAAACAAAACTCATAGCATATAATTCTCTCATCCGACCTCACCTCGAGTATGCATTCATTGTATGTAACTCCCATCAGTTGTATCTAGAAGACAAATTGGAAGCTGTACAGAACCGGGCTACACGTTTCATTCTTCACAATTATCAGCCTACAAGTGTTACCACAATGAAGGCCAAATTAAACCTCCTCTTTTAAACCACAGGATAAAAGTGTCACGTCTTACCCACCTGCACGAAGTGTATTATAATTTTCTTTTAAGAAAAGATGAATACTGCCCACCGGACACCCACATCTCCCCCCGCACCGATCATCCACTCAAAATTCAACTGATTAAACCTAGGACTAACCTATTCAAATTTTCTCCCTTACAGTTGTCTATTACTGATTGGAACAACCTCCCGGAACCTGTTTTGAACATCCAAGAATTCAAACCCCTTCAGGTTTGCGATTTCCTCTCTCGTCACCATCTAGCGTCCCCTTTGTACGTGGTCACAAACATTCTAGTCTTTTTGTTTGTTGTGTTACTTTGAGTGTTTAAATTTGCCCCCCCCCCCTCTTTATGTAAAAGTCTCCTGTGGGCATTTAAGGGTGAAAATAAATGGATGAAATGAAATAATATCGCGTTTGTCATTAGTACTTTCTAAACCATGTCGCGGCATCTAGTTATATTTTACTAAATTTCAGCGCCATGTTTGGATTGCAGTTACCAACGCGGTGCGCTAAATTATTCATGGGAATAAACAAAGTAAATTCGTAGTTTTGCAGTCAAACACCACGCCTTGACACAAGTGTTCCTTGTGACGATTATTCCGTCCTGACGACAATTCCTAGTACCAAATGCACTTTGACGACTTGACCTCCTTGACGAGTTCACCTATGACCACTTGGCCTGTGACGACCGGGCTTGTGACGAGTTCTCCTAGACCCCGGGAATTCCAGTGGAACTATTCTTCTGAAGACTCGCCAGGGTTCGAAGAGGAAAATCTGTAAATTGTTTTATTGTTTTTTATGTTGGAAAGGAAGATTGCGCAGTTTTTTTTTCACTTATGTTATATTTGTTTTGTTTTAGCTATCTATACTTTATTTAAAGAAGCGAAAGTGCCACGATAATTTTTAATATATAAAGCAAACTTCAGGGGAGCTGGGCTCCCACCAGAGGGACAGAGCTTGCCGCCTAACGGTGTGTGAAAATGACGGAGGTTCTACAGATCGCTTACAATATGCCTCATCTATTTATTTCACTTTCAGCTCAAGTTAATTCATGATAAGGCACTATAAGCTATTGTTGATATATCTACATTCCGAGGAATTTGTATTCTGTAAAGTATTACTCACACACGCCCAGCCTGTAGTTGCTCTTTCACGGTAGATAAATTAATATGTTATCACACGTGCATCCATTCATTTTCTGCTTTATTTTAAGTTGCTGTAAGATTTCCGGGAATGTTTGTCAAAATAATTACTTTGTTTGGAACTCAAACAGTGGATATCCCAATTTCAGATATTAGCTATTTCTGTAATAACACCAAAATACATTGATTTCGTTTTTCTTTTTTGCATGAAAAAATGATTAGTTACGTTCTATAAAAAATCGAATGGCGAAAACGGCTGGTCGCTGAGTCTTGGTTTATCCAACGCATAAAGGGGAACGTGAGTCGTTCTTCGGGCTCTCTGCCCAGAAGCGACGTCTCAGGACTGCATGACGTCAGCAAAGCCCCATACACCCGTGTGTGAATTAAAGCGACGCGTGTTCTTTTCGTCACTCACCCGTGAACAAGGGGCCCAACTCGTCTCGAAACGTCGGGTCACTGTTTATGAAACTTTTCATTAGAGTCCTTATTTTCGTCTAATACGAGTATTCCGCGTAAAGAGTATTCCCGCATAACACAAGAATTGCGTATGAGAAAAATTTGAAAGCCCCTAAAATCGAGGCAAAATCCAGAATTCTAAACTTCTTATTACCATTTTAGCTTCAACGGCCTTTTGCCTCGTAGCCCACACGCTAAATTTCCGCGAACAAAAATGTTTGTGTGTTTTAAACTTTAGTAATGTTGTATATTCCGATGACCCCCAAAAATTGTTGACCTGCCGAAAAAAAAAAAAAAACTTTGAGCTTTGTTTTGGCGGTATTCATCTCTTGGGGCACCAAGTGTGTGATTATATCCGAGTCCTAGCTGAACGCTTACGCAGCATTCGCACTCAACACGAGGGGGCCGAGTTTACATCGAACGCATCCCTCGTGTTGAGTACATGCTCAGATCACCTTCTCAAAAGACGGCGGACTCGGGGAATTAGCTCTGCAGCTACTAAACGGCGCGCACTTTTGTAAAGGGTTGATCCTTATGATTCGTTGTTAATAATTAAAAACAATAATTACGTAAAACCTAATAATGACGTTATTAATCAAATTACTATGTACTTTACTAAACAGTCCTCTTGGCGTCATCAGCACGTTTATTTTTTCGTTTTGTTTTTCTGCAAAACGTAATTTTTGTTGTACAATTTGGGTCAGTTGATTGCTTAGAATATTCTCCAATTGTTTTTAACAACCCTTTTTCGAGAATTTATTTTTCAGATTTGCTGGAGAAGAAAGAAATGTGGGGTATTTCACCCGTTACTAATACTAAAGAAAGAAAATGGCTTAAAATAAGAAAAAATATTATACCGTTCTGGATAATGTCAAACGTTTAGGACGTAAGGGTAAACATATATGCGTCACTTAAATAAAAAAAATAGATCTAGAGCCTACCCTAGGCCAAATAATATCATAAAGACAGTTACAACTATTTTCATTCTGTTCATGTTCTTTTCCAGCGGGTTTTGCGCAACTCTTGGAATAGAAAAAGCCGAGCGAGAAGCAGCTCATTTTAGACTTGCACAAAAACTGCTATATTTGGCACCTACGTCTTCACGAAAACTCAAAATCGCTTCCAATTTAATAAAAAAATAAATAAAAAGTGGACCTGTATATTTTTTATAATTTGACTTACTATTGGCTCTGCATACCGGAGAATGAAGGGTTTACATTGAAGGATACTCACCAGAAGAATGAAAGCCAGTACCTGCGTAAAGTGAAATCCAATTCTATTAGCCGCTAGAACGTCGGGCACTTTGGAAAGTCTGTGCCTATATACCGTCATCGGCGTGGGCGCAGATCAAATACCTGCATCCTGTTCATTCCGAAGTGAGACACAAGACAGACACTCGAAACACTTTTGAGGTGCATCGCGGCTCCCCCGCGATGCAGCCACTAAATCTGCATTTTGCGCCTAATAACGAAAAAGAGTAAAGACTTGCACAGAGCGCGTTTTCCGCCGCCATAAACGAATTAAAGGATGAGCAGGAGATGCTGCACTCCAAGGAGCATATACGCTCTCAGGAGGGATGCTCAGTAGCGACGACAAATAAATATAATAGGACGTCGACGGAGGAGCTCAGAACGCAGTCGTGTATAAGAGACGATCCAGAGTCTCTTCCGCGTCCAAGATTCTTTGTTGTTGCTTATGTCGACGCTAGCAGAAGGGAGTATCGTGAGTGCTTGGACACCAGACCGGAAATGTTAGAGCGTGCTAACGTGACCAGTCGTAATTCAGAGTTGCTTAAATACCCCCCCCCCAAATTCCCTTATGTAATGTCCTCATAAAAAGTGCCTTTAAGGGGGTAAGATGAAGGAATGAAGGAATGAATACCCTCCCCTGAAATATGCATCGCAGAGAAAGCCGCGCCGATGCGATTTTATTTCTACAAGAGTGTTGTAAACACACGCAGCTCTACGGTTAAGGTTGGCACGTATGTATATCATGTATAGCCCGGCAAGTTTTGTAGCACTCGGAGAAAAGAGAAGAGTAAACGTAGACGGATGGGTTGTGGCGAGTGTTTAAGTCGAAACACCAAGATTTCAAGTTCGAGGGTCTTGAAGAGAGGATAACTTATCTGAATCGTAGTTGTGAAAATTTTGTAACAACGATTCAAACACAACACTTAGTTCGAACGCCGAATTTCAGAAAGATCATGACGGTAAATTGGTTTTGTTCGCGACTCAGCTCATTGCGTCCTCTCTTGTATTAAGAATGATCATTTCTGTGCGTTGCATGTTTTGGGGATTTTGCGATTCCTCATATTACGCGTCACGCTCTACGTGAATTCGACGAAGTTTCTTCATGGTAATCTGAGGCCCATTCGGAGAAGTCTTCGGAATATATATATATATATATATATATATATATATATATATATATATATATATATATATATATATAATCTTCTGAAGTTTGCGGACCCCGTGATCACATTTGGCAAGACAATTTCAAGTATACATTATTCGAAGAAAAAAAAAAACTTCAGACGACACAGTGTTTGCAAACAGTTTACATTACGGCTTAAAAACCTCTTGTGGTGCAATTGTGGGGCGTAAAAAAGCTCACAAAAAAAAAAGGGGGTTCACCGGAGAAAAGCTTATTGCAAAACTGTCGGATGCGGAGAAAAGCTCACCGGCATTTCGACGGATGCGGAGAAACCTTTCCCTACTAATATAGGAATCGAGCATTCACTCAACTGACGTATGCTGGTATGCTTTCTTTGCATGTGGCCATTCTGCAATTCAATTGTTGAATTACTTTTAATATAAAAACGTCCTGCAATTATGTTGCGCTCTAATTAAAGGGTAACCTGGGGATGTGCCACCCTTGTAGAATGCTGCAGCTTGCGTAATTTCTGTGCCTTTATACATTGAATGAGCTTTCATATAGTATGTCGACGCTGCAGTGTGAAATCTTCAGACTTAACCCTTTAATAAAGGAGTAGTGCTTCCAATTCTTAACTCTTCCGATCGAAAATCTTCAGAAATGTCGTAATTTTTACATCCCGGCCCGTCAGAATTTAAGATGGCATCACTCACCCGAAAAAGAGTCGATATGGGAGCGTAACGAAGGCTGAAGCGCATATCCCTGCTTTAAAATATGTTCACCCCGTGACACTGCCAACATAACCAAGCAATTTTTTTGTCTTTCTTGCGGAAGAAAGTACTCAATCGGCGCAACAACTTATACGATAAAAAATTTGACGATGTTCAACACGTCTTGTCAAAGTTAACTACGAAAAATTTGCAAACTTGTCTTCGTGCTAACTGTGGCGCACAAGGTACTGGCAGGGTGAAAGTTACCTGTAACCTTGCTCAATTGCTTGTACCGCACACTTTTGATAGATAAGGAATTATTAAAAATTAGAAGTTTTAAGAAGCAATGCAAACAATTTAATACTAATTCAGACATATTTTTAAATATAAATCTTTTTAAGTGAGAGAGCAATTTGTTTTAAAATATTTGGATAAAAATGGCATGCATTGTTGCACTATTTATTAGAAAAACCAGAGACCTCACGAACAACATTGATAACTTTCGATTCGAGGATTACACGTGTGAACTTCGGAAACCGTGTAATCAACTATACTCCATGTCAATAGTTGCGTGCAGTAGAGGCGAAGGCAACTGCCAGGCGAGGGGAGGAAGGGCAAGCACTAGGCAGGCTGGAGAGGAGGAGAGAAACATCCTTTCCTCTCTAAGGTTTCTAGAGCTACCTCTTTCTCCCCTCGCCCTCCATTGGCTCCTCTCCCGTCCCGCCTTCATAGTGCTCGCCTTTCCCTCTTCGCCTGGCGTTGCCTTCGCCTGCACTGCACACAACTAGTACACGGAGTATAGGCGCGGACTAATTGGTTAAAATTGGCATGGACACAGAGCCAGGCCTGGAAAAAATACCCCCCAAGGTACTCTGCAATATCAATACAGAGATGCATGTATTTTGAGGCCAAATTACAAACACTGAGATACACTTGATTTAACGCGATACCGCTGAGATACTTCTGGGGAACTACAAACACGTATTTCGGAATACAGTTGCAGATATATGCAGCGACAGATTTTTCCCAAATGGCAGAAAGTGGGAAGGGTGCATTACGCGACGAACGTAATCGATAGCGCAGAGTTGTGTTCCCTCTTTATGTCAGCTTATGCGGATCCAGTTGCCCCGAACGCTTTATTTATTCACAGCTAACAAACCAAACGCCACTAACAAACTATTAGCACCCTTAGTGGTGCACATATGTACTGGAGGCTAGCCACTGCCTGCTATGCTTGACAAAAGACGTCGTTTTAAAATTAACCTTCTTTTGCTGTGAAGGTGCGTCTCCAACTGTCGGCTATGTGCTTGGAGTCACTCGGGGTGGAGAGATTGAACAGCAAAGCCGAACCTGTCTGCACTAAGGCACCCAATAGTTTGCGCGGAACCCGTCGTAACCGAGAGGAAAAGAAGTTCTCACAAGCTCTCTGCTGTCCATGATTCAAAATTTCATCTTTTTCACTCGCCTCATTTCTAGCGCTTGCTACGGTAAAGTGGACATATTGGAGGGCTTTGTTAAAGGTAGTTTTAACAAAAAAAGATATTCTAGCAAGAAACCTTTCCTTGCACCGCTTTTACTTGTTGCGTGTTTTTTTTTGTCTTTTTTTATACTTAGGGTTTTCTTTGTGGAGGGAGTATACAGAGTGTTTCGCGAGAAGTGGACAAATTCAATATTGCAAAACCTACTAGTCGCAACGAAAAAGGGCTTGTGTAGTTTTGGTCCTGGGCCAGGGGCCTATATAAGAAAATTATTAAAGTCCGGGATAATCAGATTGTTCAATATTTTCGTGTAATTAACTTTTTAATATTGTGTTCAAGGGCATGGTTTCAATTAGAAAATTGCTCAGCATCATCGAAAACACGAAATCAAGACATTGCACAACGATAGAAGGCACGCGTAGCATTTTACGGCTTTCTGGAAAACCGCACAAATTCGACGGGTTTTTAAGTTCCGGTTTGCAATCGGAGCGCATCTCGGCCCCGACGGATCCGCGCCCAGTGGAGAAATAGTACAACCAACTTCTGCTGCGCTGTCTTCGCGCGACGAAGCAGAGATACATTACAAATATTTGTAATGTATCTCGTACAGAAATGCATACTCAAAAGTATGTCTAAAATACGCCTACTATATCCCGATACATTTGTATCGGGATACTACAGCCCTGCACACAACTTTCCATTAGAGTCATTAACACGCATGTGAAATATCACTACTTCACCTAGACTGCTATCAGCTCCTGTATTGCTTACATAATATGAGCAAATAATTTATCTGAATATTTCACTAAACAAAAAGATAAAGCGCCTCACATACATTTTAGCAGAGTTATGCGGGAGTGTTTTCGGACGAGCCCTTTTGTGCCAGAAGAAGCTCCAGTTAGAGCACTGCATGCGTCATTTTCTTTCTATCCCAAGCCCGGCCCGGGTTCG